>QANY01000261.1:260265-325672 GCA_003255025.1 Datisca glomerata | reverse complement strand
TGGGATTTGGGTGGTAATAGTTGTTGTTAGCGTAGTTAAAAGGGGGGTCATGGTGGTTGAAGTGCTGGTTATATTGAATAGGGTGCTGGTTGAAACTGGTTCTATGGTCTTGGGGGGGCCAGGGAGGAAAGGAAGAAGGCGGCAGCGGAGCTCCGTGCATCTCCAGCTTCGCAGACTTCACTATTGCACGAAAGAACAAAAAAGTAGAGCTGTGAACTACTGGACGATGGGAGTGAAGAAGGCAGCCTGACTAAACAATGAGAGAGAGAGAGAGAGAGAGAGAGAGAGAGAGAGAGAGATGACCACGAGAGGTACTGTGAATGTTACCGCACGCGATACGGTGAGATTTCACGGGCGAAAGTAAAACCGGGGGGGGGGGGGGGGGGGGGGGGGGGGGGGGGGGGGGCTCAGTGAGCTTCTAAAAATCAAAACAACGTCCACTATTAAGGTGGAAGAATCGCTATATCATCTAGCGTGTTTAGCACTCGGTTAATTTTTTTTCTTATTTTTAATCTGCACACAAAATGAGAAAATATTAAAATACAATTTAATTGATTTGGATACGTGTTTTTAATTTTTGCAAATATTAAAAACAATGTTATTGCAAAACAGAAAAAAAAGCGAAAAACAACAAGATACCAAACAAGTACTTTGATTTGAGAAATATAGATAACAAGTCTGATTTAAATTTTTAATTAATCAAATAGAAGAGAATAAAAGACAACTAAAATAAATGATGAAACTGATAAATTTAATATATAATACTAACTCCACAATTATGAATTGAAGTTAACCGAAAAAAATAAAATACATTTTGACTTTTCTTTCTCTTTGTATTAGAAGTAGTTTGACACGAAACTATAATCTCAACACTGACAAAAATTATGAATTGAAGTTATACTATCAATTAATCTTATTAGGATTAGTTTGTCTAAATATATTTTGTAACAAATGAGTATCTTAATTTACGCACATGACTAATATCACGAGATTCATATATGACGTCGTCGTAAGTTTTTTAACACGAATCAGAGTGGTGCACCACAAGCACGACCTGGTATTCTCCGGTTGATCTAACCCTTGAAGTTTGATTTGTGTATATTTGTTATTTGTTCTTCACAGAAGAAAACGCTATTACAACTAACGAGTTTTATGGTGTCCGACAACATATCTATTGCAATTTTTGCATTTTACATAGGGGGATCTGGTACATGTGTAGAGAGAATACGGCATTCTGAAAAGTTTTTACAAGAAACGAGGTTCTTCTATAAACTACGAAAACTTGTGGGGCTAAAAAGAAATATGGAACTCTTGAAATAAAATGACTCTCAGAGAGGAAGAGAACCCAGCCCTAGCTTCCTCGTCGTCGTCCATCTCTTCCAAGCTCCCTCAATCTCTCACTCTATCTCTATCTCTCTCTATATCTCTGCACCCAGCCGCGCTATTTGTAGGTAACACTTCATTCAGTAAGAACGAAAATTTCTGTAAGAAGTTTTAGTTGTGTGGTCATTTCATTTCGTTTATTGTATCAATGGTAGCTCCTCAGGAGTCAGGTATCATTAACCAGAAATTCCCGATAAATTTATGTTTTTCTTAATGTGATAGAACTAATTGATACCTTGTTGATGTTAGATTCTGTGAAAGGACAGTTTTTTAAGGGTGACATATGCTCTTCCTTTTATGTAACTTTGCGTTGTTAAATAGGCAGCGTTTTGAGGAATGGAGATGGTTTGGAGCATGCTATTTGCTTAGATTAGAATGTTGTGAAGTTCAACTGGTTGATTTAACGAGGCTTCTTTAGATTCTTATAATGGTTTCGGTTTTGTCCTTCTCTCTTTGTGTATGTCGCGAAGCAATTACTCGTTCTTAGTGTCAATCTTGGCATTTCTATGTATAATGTCCATTTTCGTAAATGCAGGAGTTCAAATTAGTTGACATATACTTCGATGGCAGACACACCCGATGCAGATGTAGACGATGACTTCAGCGATCTTTACAAGGAGTACACTGGTCCTCCTGGGACAACCACCTCCAATGGGCAAGACAGAACACAATCAAATAAGAGGTCTCTTGCTGGTTCTGACGAGGAGGATGAGCCTCGTGATCCAAATGCAGTCCCAACTGATTTTACTAGCCGAGAAGCTAAGGTTTGGGAGGCTAAGTCAAAAGCAACAGAGCGGAATTGGAAAAAGAGGAAAGAAGAAGAACTGATCTGCAAAATATGTGGAGAATCAGGCCACTTCACCCAGGTAATTTGATACCTAATTGTTTTACATTATAACTGGTAACAGATTTTACATAAGATGTGAAATCTATATGCATAAGAAATACTTTATTACACTTTTTCTCTTTGATGCTATTAATAATAATTATACATATGTGAGACTTGATGATCACATTCATTGGAGGGTGGCTGTTGCAAGGACTAGTTCATCTGTTTATACATAGGCTTTACTTCTGTATATGTTCAGTTCTTGGTTCTACAGATGCATTTTGTTTTGGTTTTCCCCTAATTTAGTCGATATGCTGATTATCTGCTACAGTTTATCAACTTGTCTTAAGTTCAAACATCAATATCTGGGAGTGCATTCACATGATCTTCATGTCCGTCCCCAGGAAAATAAGAAACTCAATAAGTTAGAAAATTAATTTATCATGATTCATGTGGTGGGTTTCCCATTTGTTGTATTCTCAAACTGAGATCGCCAGAGTTTTCAATATGAAGCATATTTTAGTGTTTTGAACTTTGCTTGACATGACCGGATTACACGTGCTCTGAAATTCCAGACATTGTCCTGTTACTGTTTGTTAAAACTTGCGAGTTGTTATAGTAACTAATTGCAAGTTGCAAAAAGAAAATAAAGAACTGTGTGAAACCCCTTTCTTTTTTCTTGTGAGTCATACACTTGTATGAATGATGATCTATATCTGTGGAAGTAGTTTGATTTCACTTTATTCTATTTCACTTGTTTGTAGGGCTGCCCGTCCACACTTGGAGCAAACCGTAAATCTCAAGACTTTTTTGAAAGGGTGCCTGCCAGGGGTCATGTACAATCACTTTTCACAGAGAAAGTGATACAGAAGATTGAAAAGGATGTTCGCTGCAAAATTAAGATGGATGAGAAATTTATTTTCGTCAGTGGCACGGACAGATTAATTTTGGCAAAAGGGGTGGATGCCGTCCACAAGGTGATCAAAGAAGAAGGCGATCGAAGAGGTTCTCCTAGTTCTCATATGACCATATCTAGGTCGCCAGAGCGAAGCACTGCTGGTCCACATTTGGGTCGATCAGAATTTCAAAGATCCCATTCTGGACCCAAAAATTCATCAGAATTTCAAAGGTCCCATTCTGGAACTAGAAATTCATCAGAATTTCAAAGGTCCCAATCCGGACTTAGAAATTCATCAGACTTTCAGAAGTCCCAGTCTGGACCTCGAAATTCATCACATTCTCAACAACCTCGTTTTAGCAGGCAGGATAAGGTTGTGGAAAATCGTTTGCGTGATGATCTGAAGAAATTTCCAAGGGATTCTCCACAAGGTAGGGACAGCATAGGATATGTTTATGGCGTCAGTAGAAATCTGGTAATTCTATGTTGTAGTTTGCAGCTTCTATAGATTTCTGTAAACCCATCTTAATTTTTTCACCTCTGTATTGATAATGATGTTACTTGTTGCTTATATTTGTTTGCAGCAAGAGGTAAGTTCTGTTGAAGCCTATACAGTTCTGAAGTAACTTTCATGGGTGGAAATGAATTGATCGGATAGTCTCTGAAACAAAATAATTTACTGAAAGCTTGTCCGGGTTGTTTGCTTCGATGGTTCCCTATGTCATCTTTGTAGGATTGTATGTTGAATTAAAGCTACCATCTGTATTAGCATAACCAACTGTTTAACATACTCTTCATTTTCTGAAGCTTATGGTAATGACAGAGCTAGAAGTCATTCAACTCATTCAAAGTCTCCACCACGTCCCCCATACATGGGTAACTCGTTGAGTTCATATGATAGTCCTCAGAGCCAGAGTGTTTTTGGTAGAACAGGTGGATGGGACTCTGAAAGAAGAGGATCTGAATTGCAATCAAGTCATCAATTTGATTACCCTGCTCTTCCCCAGACTCTTGAAGAATTGGAGTTGGAGTTTGAAAAGGAGGCCATGGAACTTGGAAGAATTTGTAATAAGGAAGAAGACGAAGAAACTTATAAGCATCGTGAGGTATGAATCATACTTATACTGTTGGCCATAGTTCAAATGGTACCTGTTGCATTTGATCATCCTAGGAAATTATTCATTCTTTTTGTTGACGTATTGGACGCCACTTAACACCCCAAATTTGTCCTATTTATCATATTGATATTGATTACAATTTTGTGGCCTCTCATTTTGGTTCTACATGTAAAGACTGTAAGGGAGATAAGAGAGAACTACATGAAGAAATTAGCTAGTCTGAGGGGAACACATGCGAAACAGTGGGATGAGTTTCTTCAACTTGATGCCCAACGCCGACAGCAACAAGCACGTCAGCAAATGTCAATGTCGAGCCTTGCTGGCTACAAACAGCGCAATTTTTCAGAATACGAGGGCTCGCCAGCGAATTCTCGTTTTGATGGGACCAATTCAGCGTCAGATTCAAGGAGCAGGTATCCAAGCCATATAGAAAATTATCCTTCAAGGTCTCATGATAGTTTTGGCGATTTTCAACGACAGAGGCGTGATGGTTATGGAAAATCTTACAATCCATACTAAGTTGTGAACTGGAAGTATGTTTGGTGAGTTGTCTTACCCTTTCAACAAGTTAGAAAAGATTGTAGCTTTTGCCTTTACCTTTTGGGGTGCAATTAAACATTCCATAATCTCATCCATTCATTACGACGACACACATCTCATAGGAAGTGCTTGAAGGCATTATAAGATGAACAAGTTCATTGTGATCCTGCTAGGGCCACTTCTTGTTGTACAGGGGAAATGAGTATATATTTTTGTGTAAATAGGTATTTAGGTTCGCTAGGAGTGGCCAGATTTGGAGTTAAACTAGGTATTGTAGAAATTCCTTTTGCTTATTCAGCATCAGCTTTAATTACATTCCAAAAATTTTCAGGACTAACGTCTGAGTCAAGTAGGCATTATGCATTGAGGAGCCCCCTAATCAAGGTAAGTATGTTGATTAAGTTTGATAGTGATGTTTAGAACGAACTTGTTGTAAAGACCGACATTTCGTTTTGAGTTGATTAGTCTTGAGAGATTTACAAACTCGGGAATGAACGAGAATTTATCATGTAATCTACTAGCAACGTACATTTTCTAGACTATCTTTATCAATTGTGTGCTAAAATTCCTCAATTTCGTGTTTAGATTATCTAAATCAAACAAGCAAAAAGGTTTGATTTCAGCGAGGTTTGTTTTATTTATTACTACTCTCAATAGTTTCTGAAGAGGTTAATAGCAATGATTCACACATTTCGAACACGGCCAAAGTAGGCAATGATGACTACCAAACAAAATTTTGAATACAATATATTATTAGTGATTGTTGTGAATTCTTAGACTTAGAATCTCTCTCCTACTATTCAAATTCAACTCAAAGACCTACGACGCTGATGGCTATGCCGGTTTGGCTATCAACATTAATTGAATGGTTCAGTTCGAATGTTTCGGGAAAATCAATATTAGCCTATACATCTATTAAATGTATTGTAATCCTCATATCTCATGCTCCTCGGCCATTTAGCGAATGGTAGAGAGGGGCAGTTGGTTTGATCTGGATCATCAGATTGGTTTTTTCGATTCAAATCATATGAAATGAAAATGAAAAAATTACGGAAAGAAAAATGAAAAAAATGGGTTTTTTTGGAAAAAAAAATATGAAAAGAAAAATGAAAGATGAGTTTTTTGGGTATTGAGGATGAACCAGATGCTTTTCTGTAGTTGGTGAGAATGGCAACCAAAATGTCTGCACTAGTATATATACTAGGAAGTATGAGTATCTTGGTGATTTTGAACTGTCAAGAAAAGCAAAAAACAAGAAAAAAGAACAATGCTTCCAAATAAGCTTATGAGAGATGCACAATGAATTGTGCCACTAATTATAACCTCACTGAAAGTCAAATATAATAGATGAAACGATTCGCTAGTAATTTAATCCTCCTAAACTTCCTCAAATATGCAAAATGATTAATACTGTTTGGGAAAACCAACAGCCATTCTAGGCAGTGCATATAAACCCTCTTCACCATCCATACAAGCCCTCTTCAAGTCCAATGTATTGCCAAAAATAAACACACAACCAAGTTTCAAAGAAAGCATTTTAAACATGGTTTCTACTCACTTGGTTCACTACAATGGCAAAACAATAGAAACAACAGTCACAGACAAGGCTTCTGTAACTGACAAATGGGTGCTCAACATTCAGTCTATCAACAAGAACAAAGGAACCGTTGCAGGTTTGAACTGTAAATGGAAGCCTCATCCTATACCCTCGATGAGCAGCAAAATTTCACTTTTGCAACTCTGTGTTGACACCCAATGTCTAATTCTTCAACTACACAGAATTGACCAAATACCCAACTCTTTAAGGGACTTTTTGAGTGACCCCAACAATTTATTTGTGGGAATTGAGATTCTGGAGATTGGGTTACGGCTGAAAAATGAGTACGGGCTTGAGTGTTGTAATAAGTCTGATATCAGGCTGTTAGCTAAGATCCTTTTCCCTCTTAGCTTTCATGGAAAACCTGGTTTGAAAACTATGGCTCATCAGTTTGTGAAGCTTCCTATTTGGAAACCAAAGCAAATTCGCTTGAATGAATTGGGAGAGAGGAATATGGATAAGATGCTTATCAAATTTTCATGTGTTGATGCTTATGCTTGTTATAGGATTGGGGAAAAGTTACTTGGAGATTTTGGAGTTCATATCTAGATGATAAAGATGTAAGATTTCAGAAACTATTTGGACATTTGGGAACAATAAAGATGTTTGTTGATTGGGTTATGTTGAACATTTACGCATTTCTTTCTTGATTAGAAGTTTGGAAGGTTTTCTCTGACATATAGGTTTGTTTTCAGTGAAAAATCAAATGTAATGCTTATATCGCAATGTATTAATGAGATACACGGTTCTAGAAAAATAAAACCGCCTGAAGCATATTTGATAGATTTCACTCGCGCTTGATTGTCTTGCAAGATGCTTTCGTCAAACCTTGGTGATTGAAAGCTGCTGCAAAATCTCTTGACTCTAGTGTTGCAACATGACATATTTCATATCTTGTAGTCATCACCCCACTCTCTTTGTTGGTTGATCTTGGAGCGAGCCTTTCATTTTTTAGAGATGTTGGCTAACTCCTTGTTATCGTGTACCATTTCGAAACATTTTTCTCTCGTGGTCGTGGAGAGTCTTTGATTTTTCTCTTTTTGTATCTATCGTCTGTCGTGTTCGTGAGTCAGTTGTTTTCACATGTGCTAAGCTAGCTTGAACTCTGGCATATATCAGCTGAATAGGAAAGCTTCTGCCATTCTTCATCTTTATTTTTAGCAGTCTTCAACTTTTTATCCTTGTTGTCAAAGATAATGCATAGATATCTTTCAAAGTGTAGAATGTATCATTTTTTCATCATTTTGGCTTATGCTGAGAAGGTTTTTATTAATGTCAAAGACTAGTCTAATATTTGTGAGGTACCTTCTTCAGTTCTTTGTATCAATAGTAATCATGTTAATTCTTTTTTGTTTCAGTAGACTTACCATTGTGTATTTTAACATTGGCATTCCTTGAGACTGCAAAAGATACTATTGGCTTTTGTCATATGATTACTATTACTACTGCCTAGATACTACGTGTCAAATAAATATAACTTGACTAATATGGAAGAGATAATGTCTTTCGTCATATCAATGCAACTCAAAATCTCACCGTGACTAGTTGAGCTAAAAGCCTAGGTAGACTCCTCTTTCATGTTTATTAACAGTTCTGGCCGAACAATATTTGATTGGCTTGTGAGTAGAGATTTGATTTTGATTGGAAGAATGAGATTTTGCTATATTTGAGCCCCCACCCTTCAAAGTTATTTATTGCTCGAGTAGGGTAAACCAATTCCCTTTTCTGAAATTAGAGGGCATTTCCTCAAATTTTGGGATTTTTTTTTTCATCATAGAAAAAAATTGAGTTAAATATACTCATAATTTTCCTCAATAGTTTCAATATAAAAATTTGAGTTAAATTTATCATACTTTTATTGAGATCTTTAAAAGTTAGAGAGCCAAACATGATTGCTCGACGAACTCAATAATCTCATAACAGAACATAATCAAAATCCAGAATATTACATAATAGAGTACACACAAAACACACAAAATTAGGCAACATTTAGGACAAGAAAATGATATGTTATCTCCCCTCTGCTACCCATCCATATTAGGCTCAAAACTCCCAGCTTCACTTCTTGTTTGCTTCCAAGCTTCGGTAGAGCTCGTCTATGTTCGCCTGCGTTAAAATCAACTAATGAGTTCCTCCTCAAGAATCTCTAACTAAAATTCAATTGCATAAGAGCGGATAATTCAAGTTTACGTGATAGTATTCAAGCAATCTATTTCTTTTCTTTTTCAGCGTCGCGGTGACCAAATCTCGTTCCATGTCGAACAGGCGATGTTCGAGGATGACCCCTTTGATATATTCAAAACCTTTAAGCTGGTTTGCATAAAAGGTTGTCGTTAGACAGTAACTCAAAAACTATCCTAATATTACAATAGAATTGAGCTAACTGATCATAATGAAAGTATATAATGGTGCTCCATAGCATTTTTCGGGTAAACCATAAACGGGGAGAGGTATGACATGGTGTATGTGTCCTTGCTATTGTTTTGAAAATCAGTAGAAATTACCTTATTTCTCTCAGCCGTCGATTTTAGCTCGGAAAGAACATAAATCTTTAGCTGATCAAGAGAGCAAAGTTGAGGAAATGAGCTCATATGACCATTTAGGTACGCCCATTTCTTGGTGTTTTCTTCATGTAGCACCACCACTGCAACCAGCACTGATTTGAAGCTGTTTCCGTACACCCATATCTTAACCACAAAGGAAAATCAAATCAAACAGTCAACAAAATAATCACGATAATAATCTACATAGATTTTTCAATGTTTCACCAAGAGATGGATATATGCTCACATCTTCAACAATCTGACTGATGCAGTAGACATTCTCCAAGTGTTCGAGTGCTACATACTCCCCTTGAGATAGTTTAACAAGATTCTTCTTTCTATCGATAATCTTAAGAACTCCGTTCGGAAGCATTTCTCCAATATCACCTGTAGATGTTGAAGATCGATGAGGAATTACTAAGACAAAAGAACAAAAAATTGCTTGATGAAATTGACATGGGTCATTTTTCGAACCTGTATGAAACCACCCATCTTGAATAACTTCTCTAGTCAATTCAGGATCTTTGTAGTAACCGGTAAATACGGATTTTCCTCTAACGCATACTTCACCGCAAGAACGATCACCTAGCGGACTGTAGCCCATCTCTGGAACCTCCTCTAAGCGCAGCTCATTGTATAGAGTCACAGCACCAACAGTACCAACCATGCACATTTCATCAGGATACCCAACAGTAATCGGCCCACAAGTTTCCGTCAATCCTAAATCAACCACATTCCGTCACCTTAATTTCGATATATTTTAAAAAAAATATACGAAACTCATGATCATGGTACTATAGAATACTTTGAACATGGTTTTTCTTAAAGTCTATGTTAACTTCAGAAATAAGTAAAGTTCTTACCGTAACCTTGGACAACAAAGGCGCAGCACGTAACTCGCAGAAATTCTTCGACCTCAGTGCTCAATGGTGCACCTCCAGATATAATTAGACGAAGGCGACCTCCTAATCTTGCTTTGACCTGAAGAAAATGAAACTCACTGTTCTATTAGCAGGCAAGATGGAATAATAGAACTATCTTTTCAGTGGCTAAGAGGTAGAGAGAATAACCTTTCTGAAAGCTAAAAGATCTGCAAAAGGCGAAGCTTTTTTCTGTTTATAACCCTTATTCAGCCAATGGAGTTTGCTGCACAAGCAATTCAATAAACTAAACGCAAGATTTTTTTTTTGGATAAAAAATCAACGAAGAAACTCACCATCTATATAGCATGTCGAAAACTGCCCGTCGAATTGGATTGAGTTCCTGTACTGCTTGCTTTATACCTGAAATACAGGACGATATGAAATAGGTTTGGTCTAATTAAAATTAATCATAAAGTCTTTTGAAAATTGCTTATCAGAACATTTCCATGCCTTCACGAATCTTTTCAAAAACTCGAGGTACCCCGGCAAGAAGTGTTGGCTTCAGCTCCGCTATGTCATCCCTCAATGCATTAAGATCCTTCAAAAAGTGAGTATAAAAAGAGGGATCCTATTTCCACTGATTTTTCTTTGAATATATTACGAATCAAAAGGCCTTTATAAACCTCAAAGAAGAGAAAAAGTATTTGCATTAGCATTACCCCGTGATAGTAGCCGACAGAAGCACCCTTACTAAAGAAATACTCTTCAATTACACGATCAAGGATGTGGGCGAGGGGAAGGAAAGATAGATACACATCATTCTCTGTCATCTACTTACAATAACAAAAAAAAAAAACACTAATGTGAGGAAAACTGGGCTTAACAATAACATCAAGCTGATATGTGAAGCAAGCAATCATATTTTACCTCGTCTTCAAACTGGTCCAAGAATTTATCAACTCCTTTTACGAAAGTCGCTATATTTTCATGTGTCAACACGACACCTTTAGGCGTTCCGCTAGTGCCACTAGTGTACATGATTGTGCTAATGCTAAGAGGCTGTGGTGAAGATATCTCGGATGGATTTTCTTTCCCCTGGTGAAGATATCAGTTAGTAACTCATATTTGATATTACAATATTCAGGGGTATGTTTGGATACTGGAAACTAGTAGGGGAAGGAAAAGAAAATGTGAGGGAATGTATCTCCATTGTTTGTAGTAATTGGAGTATGTACAAGAAATTAGTTATATGAATGAGTTTTACTATATTAATGATTTCCTTAATTTTCCTCTAATTTCACTTACTTTTCCTCTCAATTTTCTTTCCCTCCTATTTTTCGAAGTCCAAATATAGCCTAAAAAGACGTTATACTGAAAACTGTACCAAGATTGAGACATTAAACATTACAAACATTAAAAAAATGCTGACCATCTGAAGGAACTCATCCCATGAATAAGGTTTTATCCCAATGTTCCATGCTTGTTTCTTCTGATCCTCTGTCATTGAAGTGAAGCAAACAATAACTGAAACAAGAACCAATTTCAGTAAAAAAATGTATCCACCATCCAAAGTTGCATATCAGAAAGAAACCAACTTTATCTCATCTTTCTCACTTTTCAGCCGCCGAGCCGATTCACAATCAGGATTCAATAGCTGCAAAGCAAGCATATGCGTCCAAATCAGAACCCCTGTAATTGCTTCTAAGCTTTGAGATCATAGGAATCGACACTTTATTTAAATGAAATCCGGTAATCTATCAGTTCTTACTTCTTTTGCTTTTTTGTCTTGGACAAAAACATAATCAACCTCAGCATGATCAATGATATAATTCACAGCTCCCAGTCCTACAAGTAGGCAAGTATTATTCTTTGTTTTCAAAAGCTGCTTATTGAAGTAGAAATGGAGATGATTCAAGGGAAAAGGGAGAGAAGAGAGTTTACCAAGAGTATCATAGAGAGGAACACAAATCAGACTGTGCGCATTACAAGCCTAAACACAAATGTCCATTAAGCTACTTGAAAAAGAAAAGAGAGAGAATTTTGAAAATGTGTCACTAGTACTAACCTCCATAGCTTCAGTCCATTGAGGACAATTTGCTCCATAAATCCCAACCCGAGTGCCCTACCGTCATAGATAAAGATAATTTCTTTAAATTCTAAGTTCTTATAATGGTTTTCCAATAAAAAACAAATTGCAATGTAATTTGTAAACGCATTTGCATACTTACGGGTTTGGCTCCAGAGGCTCGTAAAGCAGAACCAATTTGAATTACATTGGAATGAACTTCCTTGTATGTCTTCCACACGTAAGGCCCTGGCTGAAGACCAAAAGAAAGAAAACCAATTACAAAAAACTACTTGATTTTAACACTTAACAGCTTTTCTCGCCTTCAAAAGAAGATGCTTTACCTTTCCTTCAACAAGCTTTCTCCATCCAAGCATTGTGTTATTAGGTTGATTCTTTACTGATAAACTGCACATTCAGTCTTTTATGTGTCAAACAATTGAACTTCTATTAAAATATATGAAAAATTTAATGTAATCTTTGTATTCGTTTCATCATATATATCATAAAACAACAAGACGAGCAGTATGCTAATTGACATTTTGTCTTCTCTCTATCACTTTTAGCATTGAGAATTGGTTAAATTGTAGTAAATTACTTGAAAATATCCCAAGCTGTACGTATATCAGAATCAGGAGGAGAAATATCTTTCTCAGAGAACAGATTACGATAAACAGGACCAACTGACAGTTTCCCATCTCGGCCTTCTCTTCCTTCCTCCACTTTCGCTGTGAAAGTCTTCATTCTCCTCGGTTGTCAAACTCAAACCTGAAAAAACAAAAAAAGCAAACAGAAATTTAACAAGAACAGTCCAAAGATAATTATTTAAGGCTAAATGGAAAGTGTAAAATAAAAAGTTGCAGAAACTGAGGAAGAAATTAAGAAACAGAGTAAAAGAAAAAACAAAACTCACCGCAAAGGCATTTATTATGTGAACACTGAAACATTACACTAAAACGCAAAAAAAGAGATCACATTCAAAAACCCCACATGAAGAAACAAAGCAAAAAAGAAAATCATTAAAAGATGAGAGCAAGAAGTATAACAATGCTGGTAAATCAAACCCAATATCGCAGACGAATCCCCCATTTCACGGAAACACTCAAACCCAATAGCTAAATCACTATCTAGCAACACTTAGTTACAGAAAACAGAGGAGGAAGAGAAAGAAGGGGGCGGGGAGGTTAGTGAGCTCACAGAGAGGAAAGGCTGAAGTCGAAGAAGGGAAGGAAGAGTGATGAAACAAAGAGGGGAAAACGGAAAGTGAATATAAAGGGGAGAAAGGGAAGAGGGAGAGAGTGATGTTAATGAGTTAGTTGGAATAGGTTGAAGGTGTTGGTCCCCTGCCATTGCAATTGCATCATCGGTGGTTTCATTTATGAGAAACTTTACAACATAGCTTACCAAACGTACGTTTGTTTCTGTTACAAATTTCTCAGAATCTGCGCGAAACGTCTCATTTCTTCTATTTGAGCAGACAATCTAGCACATTGAAGCAGGTAACAAGGTGACGGTCATAGCATCAAATTTATAGTTTCCAACACTCATTTAAACCTCCTCAATTATAAATAATTAATAAAAGATTTTAACAAATGTAATAAACACTGAAAAACAGCGTGGTCCCAATTTGTCGAAAAAGTAGCCATTTTCAGTCTTTGAAATAAATGTGAAGAGTTGCGTACTGTGCATCAATCAAGACAAGAGTCAGAGACATGTGTATTGACTCATGCCCCCATCTGGATCGTTTCATATTTCGTCAACTTAAACCCTATAAACTTGTCAACGAATGAGCTTAGACTAGTCGTTTAATTTAAACCATCCCCTTATTCCATTACTCTCTATTTTTTTTTCGGTCAATCGTATTTTTTTAAATAAAAACTTGACACTTGATAAAAAATATTTTAAATATTATTTTTTTGTTAAATCTCACTTTTTCATTTAAATAATTACAGTACTACGAAAGTATCATAATTTTTTCAAGGTTGAGGCTTAACCACTTAAAAAAAATCAATTTTGAGTCGCACACCATTCTCTACTTTAAAATAAATCTTTAACATGAAAAATAGACTATTTAGAAGAGAAAAAAAATGAAATTAGGACTCTAAATCCTCTAATATTAAGGAGCTTTATACACACAGTGTAGGTGGCAAATTTTGGTTAAGTTAAATCATTGATTAATATCTTTAATAATAACAATAATAATTTATTATTAAAATAAAATTATCAGTCTAACTAATTATCATCAGACTTATTTATCGCAGATTCTTTTTTTTTCTTTGACCAAAAATGAAAGGATAAATCAATAGTCATGTTTAGGATTGATAAATGAACAATATCGTTATTTGTTATGAATAATCTTAATCATTTATCATTAATTTAATATAATATTTTCTATTCCTCTTACATAATAAATTTAAATAAATTGAACATAATTTCATTTTCTATCCCTTTTAACATTAATATAAAGTCTTATTGGTATTTCATTAATATTAATTCTTAATGATTATAATCATGAATCCATGATTGGGATTGCCATGCAGAATGTACACAACAACTTTCATCGGCAATCCGTGGGAGGTGGGACAGTCGCAGTTCACTCGTGAAATTAAATATCTTTTTTTTTTTTTCTTTCTATTATTTCGTTTTACGTTTTGTTTTTCATATCTAACACAATGCTACCAATTGGTAGCTTTCACTAAAAGAAAAAACTTTTTCGTTTTAGATTTATAATATATTTTTTTGGTTTTTCAATTTAGCTTTTCATTAGGTATTAATTTTTCAATTTTATTGATCAACTTCAAGAAAATTATTAACAACTAACACTTTTTATCAACATTCGTTAAATATTTTTGTTATTCACAGGACATATATATATATATATATATATAATTTATCATTTCAAGAGTAGAGATCCAAGATTTTCCCTAATTTATTACCAAAGAAGTTAACATATGTAAACGGAGGTGTTAATCGATGAGATTGAAACTTTAGTAACTAAATTGGCAAAATTAAAACTTCGTAGACAAGTTGGGGGAATTAGACCAAATTAAAATGAATATATCTTTAAAAATATATATCTTTTTCTTTAAAGTGCGTCTGGGTGAATTTTCCAATAGTTTAGATCAAATAAAAAACACTCAAAGAAAATCTGTTTTTTTCAACGGTATTTAATCGACGGTCACTAAAAAACGTCAAAAAAAAGTAGTTATTTTCGACAATTTTTTGTGACTGTCGAAATAGTATACAATTATTGATGGTACAATTTAACGTAAAAAAATGTGTCAATTATAGTTTCCAGCCATGCTGAAACTTTATTTGGCGCTACAAATTTAACTATTTTTGACATAAACGTCAATAAAAGAAGTTGATTTAAGATTCATTTTTTATGGTCACGTGATTACGTCGAAAAAAAAACCTACTATTTTTTATTTTATCAACCACTTTTATTTATTTCGAGGAAGAAAATCATCGAAATTAAGTGAAAGACCTCTTCCCTATACAAAACAAACCACTCTCTTTGCACCACACAACAACTTCTCCATCTCTGTTTTGTTTCTCTCCCACTTCTTCATCTCCCTCCCCTTCTCTGTTCTGTCTCTCTCTCTTCTTCGTCTCCCCCCTCTCTGTTGCGTCACTCCCTCTCTCTCCCTCTTATTCGTCTCCCTCCCCCTCTCTGTCTCTATCTCTCTCTCTCCTTCGTCCCCCTTGTTGCGTCTCTCTCTCCCTCTTCTTCGTCTCCCTCCCCCTCTTTGTTCCGTGTCTCTCTCATTCGTCCCCCTGTTGCGTCTCTCTCCCTCCATCTTCTTCATCTCCTTCCCCATCTATGTTATGTCTCTCTCTCTCCATCGTCCCCCCTGTTGTGTATCTCTCTCTCTCCCTCTTCTTCATCTCCCTCCCCATCTATGTTATGTCTCTTTCTCTCTCATTCGTCCCCCTTGTTGGGTCTCTCTCTCTCATTCGTCCCCCCTGTTGGGTCTCTCTCTCTCATTCGTCCCCCCTGTTGGGTCTCTCTCTCTCTCTCCCTCTTCTTCCCTTTTCTGTTTTCCCCCTTCTTTTGAACCGGTTCACCTGAACCGAACCGGTTCATTCAGACCAAACTAGGCCGAACCGGTTCAGTCAGACCAGAATAGACCGAACCAACTCGGTCAGACTAGACCGGTTCAACCCAACCAGATCGAACCGGCCCAAAACTGCAGAACCGAACTGATTCAGACCACCTGAACCTTGTTGAACTGTTTTAAACCATTTGATAATTTAAACCCGATGTGGTTTCCACCTGTTCCCAACCTCGCATAGTTAATTAAATAATTATAGATATTATATGAATTTGTTGTGATCTGGGATCCTTGATTTCAGGTCATTAGTTGCTGAATTTAATTCGTAGCGAATCCAGATAAGTGGATTTACATAATAATTTGGTTCATGTGTTATAAGTGTAGAATATATAATGTGAAATTATTTTATTATTTCTTTATGTTCAATCTTATGATCAAGTGTTTTATTTATTTTCCATATTATGATGAAATTATTTACCATGTTATGTATAATATGTTTTAAGTTATACATGTATTAGTTATACTGTTTATGTTCATGAATAAGTTATATGTTTTATGTTTACTCATGTATATGTGATAACGTGAAATATGAATATTAATTCAAGTAAAAAGTGATAAGTAAACAAGAAGTAGACTTAGTCATGTCCCTTGGTTATCCCAGATTATTCACGTCATGTTATCAAGTTATACAGTTGGGTGTCACCATGTTCATGTTAGCGTCCTTGAGGTTCAGATAACCTTAAGTGACATCAAGTTTCAGGACATCCAATCTGTCATGTTCACGTTCATGTTACAAGTTCAAGTTCAAGTTGTGAAACAGTTCTGGTTAGGTTATTAATTGAAGGCTATGTCTAGTCGAGTTATGATCAAGCAAGTATAAGTATTGGCATGTATAAGTACAAGTTTAAGTTATATGTTAATCATAAAATCGATGTGTTGTTACAAGTATTTTATGTGACATGTGAATTAAATTTGCATGAGTTATATGTTTACATTTATGTCATGTGAAACTCATTAGTATGTGAATTTACTTACTGAGTATTTTTAATACTCACCCCCTTATATGATTGTGTTGCAGATGATGGTGAGCAGCAGGAGTGAGGGACTGCCATAGCAAGCATGATTATGATTTCTAAGTTTAATTATGACTTCAGTTGACTTCAGTTATTTAAGATATTTATGAATATTTATGTTTAATCTTTCATGTCATATGGATTTTCGTGCTTCACTTTACTACAGTTTAATGAATCATTTATTTCAGTTTAATGAGTTAATATTATTTTAAAATAATTTTATGCTTCCGTCATTTAACGTTAAAATTAGGGCAAAATTAGGATTTTCAATTTGGAGATTTTCTCAAATAATTGAATTGGGAAATTTTTGAATTGTCAAATTTCAAGCATGTTTAACCCTTGAGAATCGGGGGTTACAGGTTTGTTCTTTGTTCTGAATATATTCTTGTATTTTTTTACTTTTAAATAGAACAGTGTAATGGGGTTCACTAGCAGAAAAAAGATCTCTTAGATTTTAAATTTGGGTAATGATTTTCCTGTTGAAAGTTTACGGAAGCTTTTGAAAAGGTTTCACTTTTGAGCTTTTTTCCTTATGGATAGAGCAACGGACTTTAGATATACAAAGGCTAAAGTTAGCTCTAGTCAAAACATTGATTCTTATGATTCTAACTCTATTCAACCTCTATTTGTAATCTCATACAGTTAGATTGTTTTTCTGGAGGTTTCAAACCTCTTTGATTCTTAATGGAAATCTGAGTTTGCTTAGAAAATGGATTCCACAAAGGCTAGGCTGCTATTCCAGAAGCTTTCTTGGTCATATATTGAATTTACTAACCCTTTTTCTTTGGCATTTTGTCATGGAAGGGTTGTTTATCGAAGCTTATAGTTGCGGCTTCTGGTTTATGTCTGTGAATGTATCAATCTTGGAAGTTCTGAATCTCTCTTCTGTCTTGCTCAAATTATGAAACTTGGTAGTTCCATTTTCTCTTCATGTTTTTTTTAATTACCCTCTTTGTTCATACATTATGTTAAATAGTTCTAAACAGTTCATGTGTTTTTTTTCTTATGAACACTTCTTACTTCTTAACTTTCATCTCCTTCTTATTTAGTGATTTTTGTCATTTTTTCATTACAAGTTCCTGACATGAAAAAAAACAAAAAATAGTTGTTAAACCATGATAAATTTAATGTGATGTATTAATGAGGTTTACATATGAATTTTGTTCAGGTGATGTGGATATCTAGTTTAAACCCCTGAAAAGTTGTTAACAATTCTGAAAAGCACTAGGGGGTCTTGAAAGGTAAGTGGAGTTGTTGAAAACTCTATAAATTACCTGTTATCAGGGTGTCTAAAGTTATTTCTTAGATGTCGATTGCTTATACATGTTTATTGTCCACTATATGATTTGAAGTCTCAATAATTTTCATAAATGTTTTAACTGATTTATTCCATAAATAATAACATTTTTATGTAGTAAGAAGCTAATCACAAAATGGATAAAAGTTGGATGAGTATTGGGAATAGAGCACGTCCAGAGTATATACTAGGAGTAAAAAGATTTTTGGATTTTTCTTTTATGCATCAAACTCATGAAGGAAAAATCTTGTGTCCCTGTGTGAAGTGTAACAATTTTTTACAAAGGAACAGAGATGGTGTTGAAGCAGATCTTCTTAATTATGGCATTGTACGTGGTTATACTCAATGGACCATGCATGGAGAAGAACAATATTATGAAATTGATGAACTTAGTGATGAAGAAGATGATCATGAAGATAGTAAGGAGATAGCTGAAATCTTAGAAGATTGTTTTGGCTTTGGACAAGCTAAAATGAATGTCGCTAATGAGGAGATTTCACATCAAGAAGATGTGCCTAATGATGAGGCTCACAATTTTTTTAAACTGTTAAGCAATAACCAAAAACTTGTATATCCTGGTTGTGAGAGTTTCACCTTGTTATCATGCATTATAAGGTTGTTTCATGTTAAGTGTCTTTCAGGTTGGAGTAATAAATCAATAACCTTGTTACTCAAGCTATTAAAGAAACTACTCCCCAAATGAGAGATTTTACCAGAGTCCTACTATGAAGCAAGAAAGATAATAAAACATTTAGGTCTTGATTATATCAAGATAGATGCATGCAAAAATGACTGCATGCTTTTTTGGAATGAGCATGCAATAGCAGAAACATGTACCATTTGTGAGGCTTATCGATGGAGGGATCAAAATTCTAATGATAAAAATAAAAAAGTTCTGAACAAAATTTTACGGTACTAATGACACCAAGATTGCAACGATTATTCTTATCTAGAAAGACAGCTGCAGATATGACATGGTATTATGATAGACGCATAGATGATGGGTTGTTAAGACATCCGGCGGATTCTCATTCATGGAAGTCTTTTGATGAATTGCACCAACCTTTTACGTCCGAGCCTCGTAATATTAGACTTGGTTTAGCAAGTGATGGATTTAATCCTTTTGGAAATATGAGTCTTAGTTATAGTGTGTGGCCGATAGTTCTTGTTCCGTACAACTTGCCATCATGGATGTGTATGAAACAACCTTACTTTATGTTGTCCTTGATCATTCGTGGACTTAAGGCACCTGGGAATGGTATTGATGTTTATTTGCAACCTTTGATTGAAGAACTAAAAAATCTATGAGAGTTTGGGGTTGACACATATGATGCTTCAAGGAAACAAAATTTTAAAATGCAGGTTATAACATTATGGAATATCAATGAGTTTCCAGTTTATGGAAATTTGTCAGGTTGGAATACAAGAGGTGCACTAGCTTGTCCTTCATGTCATATGGAAACACGTTCTAAATACCTAAAGAATGGAGGAAAGTATTGTTTTATGGGGCACCGTCGATTTCTGCCAACTAATCATAAGTGGAGGCTACAACCTAGGTTGTTTGATGGTAGTAAAGAGACTAGAAAATCTCCAAAACCTTTAGTTGGAGATGATGTCCTTTACCAGGTCCGAGATTTAGGACTAGTGTTTGGAAAGGGATTAAAGAAAAAGGAGCAAAAAGATATGACAAAGAGTAATTGGCTTAAAAAGCATATTCTTATATATGATAGTCTTCTTGGGACTATGATGGGTGTATTGGGAAAAACAAAAGATAACTGGAAATCTCATTTGGATTTAGAAGAAATGGGTATAAGGGAAGAACTTCATCCTATACGTAATGGAGATCAAATGTTGTTACCAGGTGCGTGTTATATGCTATCCAGTGATCAAAGTGTTGTGTTCGAGAGTGATTAGTATAGATGATTTGAATCAAATAGAATCTCGAATCGCAATAACACTTTGCAATCTTGAAATGATATTCCCACCATCATTCTCCGACGTCATGGTCCATTTACCCATACATTTACCTGGTGAAGCTAAAATGGGAGGACCAGTGAAATATTGTTGGATGTATCCTATTGAAAGGTAATATGTTGACATGAGTGGCAATGATTGGCACTAGCTCGTTGACTCGAGAATACTCCTGAGTGGCATGTATTAATATTTTTACAATCGATCATTAATTATATTGAAAGTGTGTTTGTTCGATCACTTCTCATGTAATTTATAATTTAAGTTATGCAAGGAGGGAGCAAAACAGGCAAAATCGAGCAAAAAATAACATAGTTCACACCACTGGCTTAAAAAGTCTCCAACAAGTGGCATATGAGGAGGTACAAATAATTTATATTAGAGAAAAATGCATCAAGACTCCTGTTCTACTTCTTCTTCTAAACGAATTCAGTTATATTTTGACTCCTTTATTGGTTGTTACTAGTTGAAAAGAAACTGTTTCGTCTCGACATATATGCCTTATGTTTGGCAGGGCAGGTAATATTTTTCATTTCCCTTTTTATGCCCCGAAGGGGGGTTTGGTGGAAACCTAGAATTTTGCTCTTGAAGCTAGTCAGTCATGTGTGAAGGAGAAAGCATGTTTTGTGCATTACATATAACTGGAATTTTGCATCTGATTTTGTGTGGCATAATTTTCTATAGGCATAATTTTCTTTCATCAAGTTAAATTCCTTTCCATAGGCATAATTTTCTCATTCTTTACGTTTAATTTTCCTTTCTATATGAATACTTTACTCTGTCTTGTCAATTTGTACGCTTTCGTGTAGATACCTAAGGAGGATTATATTATTTATGTTCTATACTAGTCTTTCTAGATTCTAATGTCATATTTATAAATGTAGAATAGGAAAACAGGAGAAGAAATTGACAGGGTACATTTATGGGAGTTGACAAATACCAGACCTGATGGAAATATAGTAAACGTCGCAAGAGGCATTGGTATGAGTTATTGATTTGATGAATCAACAAGTTACTGATGGAACCTCAAAGACGTCTTAGGCTGAGATTTTTGTCGAAATGTTCGGACCTGAGAGACATGGGCGTCTTCGTGGTTATAGATTTGGTTTTACTCCTTCTCAACTATCCTTATATTTATCATCTTCAACTATTCGTGACCTTGAGAAACGTTTTAAGGAATAAGAGGAAGATTGTAGGAAAATTAGAGATACAATCGTTAAAGGAACAAATGGTTTTGCTGATGGAACAAAATAAAAAAAATATGATGCTTTTATTTTCTAATTCATGACGAGTCAAGCATATTTTCATAGTCAATCGCAGAATGGATATTATATGTCAGATGAATTAAGTAGGGATTCATAAAGAAGGTATATAAATTATAGTAGAGTTTGTTTCTTTTCTACATATAATACTTTCTAATGTATAATACATTGATAAATGCTATTATTTTTTGTGCAGCAGGTGGAGATAAAATTGAAGTGAAGACATGGCTACTTTTGATACTTTCTTTTGTGAACTAATATTATTGGGCCATCATAATAGTTATGTAACTTAGTTCATTACGTTATATTTTGAGATAAATGCTATTACATTATAAATTAATTTTGTTTTGAATATCAACTTTTAAACTTTCTATGAATGTAAGGATTATTACTTTATAGCAATTTCATCTTTCTTAACAGTGGCATATTCTCTATACACATGCAATAAAATGATGTTTCTCTGGCCCTTTAATACTAGAGGGTTAAATGATTAGTCATGTTTTTTCGACCAGACTAGACCGTCAAAAATTGCTTCTTTTATCAATGATTTTGAGACCACTGAATTTAGTTTTTTTGACAAATAGGATCGTTGAAAATAAACCAACTTACATTCTTTAGCGACGGTCATTCACTGTCGAAGTTGACTTGACAAACCGTCAAAATAAGTAACATTTTACAGTAATTTATTTTGACGATCAGAACCGTAAAAAAAGTAATGATATTTATTGACAGTTAGCTAAAATGTCAAAGATTCTTTTTTGACGGTATCTTTCTCAACGCTTGGCGACGGTTGGTCTGACAGTCGATAAATTAATTTTTGACGGTTTTGATCACATTTATCGACGATTTTGACCGTCGAAAAAAAGACTTTTCTTGTAGTGAAAATAACAATATATATATATATATATATATATATATATATATTTTCTTCAGAGTGCGTTTGGTACAAGGGTATGCTAGCCAAAATTCCTGGAATGTTAGAGACGTTTAGAGATCATCTTATTTAATATGACAAGTTATAAAACTTTTGGATTGTCAGAATACAGAGATACCTTCATTTTAGGATATCTTGATATCCCTCAAAATTGAGGGGTTTCTCCACATCCACCATTTCTCATTAATTTTTTCTTCTGATTTTTTTCAAACTAACATACATTACTCCGTCATATCATCTTTTATATAAATGTTAAACAATGGGTGATTAGATAACTAAAATATTTTTTTAATGTGATAAATTAGAATTTGTTTACTAATATGACTATAATTTTTAATATTGAAATACCAATACGGATATGGGTGGGTCAATTATGTTCTCTTAGATAGATGAAATTATTTTTAATTCTAGCATTATATACAAGAGATATGTACATTTTTTTTATATTTGATTATTTCTTATCTATTATTTATTTATTTAAATAAAAAATTTAATAAAATATATTTATTTGTAAATAAAATTAGTAAATAATTTTTTTTAATTTTCATAAATATGACTCACCAAATTTCTCAAAATAAATTATTTATATTAGAAGAACATACACGCAGAGTCTATGATACAATTTTTTAGTTTCATATTTTTAGTATATTACTGTTTTAATCTTTTGTGACAAATAAACTATAAATGTTTTGTTTATTTTAAGATGATTGAATTTTTCTAATATATTTATTAACGAACAAAGTAACTTAATTAAAATATTATCCAGTTTATAAAATAAAATTCAATTTAAGAACAGAAAAAAATGTAAAAAGCCTCATAAAGATATACACCACAATTATGAGAAAATTTAAAAAGAAAAATTGACTAATAATAATGCACCATTAATGGGCTTAAATGATGATTTAGAAATTGTAAAATAATGAGTGGATGAAGTTATCTAAAAATGATTTTCATTTTCATCACACCTTTAATATATTAAATATTAGTCTAAGGGTAAGGGTAAAACTATAAATTTATAAATTTTATAACATTCTATTGCACATTCCATCAAAATAAATAAAGTAATTTAACATTCTCACCATTTAATTTATTTTTTATTTTATGTTTATCTTTTCTCAGTTGTCATCATTTCTCATTGTTCATTTATATCTCATTAATTAATTTTTTCATCTTAAAACTTTTTAGGTAAATTTACAATGTAGTCATTATGATAAAGTAATAATTAAGCCACAAAAAATTAGTAAGCATATAAGTAAAAATGAATAAAAAATAAAAAAGATTTTGTTTTTTTAGTCAAAAGGGTAAATATATTAACAAAAAATAAATTACACTGGTATAATCGACATACCTCAGGAGTCAGGACTAAAACAACAAGAGAAACAAGCCAAAATAGGAAATTACATCCAATTTTCTAAACATGCCTCATCAAGATTAAGCTGCCTATCATTGTTTAGAAACAAAAGTCTCTCTAAAACCATTCTAGAGATGTTCCTAGAAATAAGAGAAGTATCAATGATTTTTCCAGAGAAAACCATTCTGCTCCTTTCAATTCAAATACAAAACATAAAAGAAGAAAAACAATCTTAGAGCTAAGTTAACAATTATATTTTACCCTATTATAAATTAAGTAATAAATAATGAAGAAAAAATAAATTAATTAACAAGCCATAAATAAATATAATTCAGTTCAAGGGTAATATTAGAAATTTATAATTATACTTATAATATCCTCTTTCACATTATATCAAAATAAACAAAATAATTTAATATTCATATTATCAAATCATAATATTTTTAAGTGTAATAAATAGAACAATCTTAAATTTTCTGATATATATTTTTTTCATAATCATATTTTAATAATTTTATTTTAAAAATTATTTATTCGTAATTTCATGGATGCTGAGATGATTAAGAGGTACAATTAAAAACAGACTAATAGTTCACAGAGTCTGAGAAATATATTAACTATATATTTCCACCTGTCTACGCTGCACATGTGATAAGACGTTTGAAAATGAAATCGTTGTACCATACATTCCATGGTGGTCACCTTGTGGGGGGCTAAACCTAAGATGTGGTTGGGCTAATTTATTAATTTGAAGCTTAAGTAGACATCAAAGCAAAGGGAAAATTAATACACCTGTTTCGTTTCGATTTGGCCATATATATTTAATGCATTTTACAACCTACCTTATTTCCCATTTAGGTAAACCCTTAATGCTAACAATAATAATATTCCAATCCCATTACTTAATTCACATTTAATTGCAACGAAAATCGTACAATGAGTAGGAATTTTACATTTATTTCATACTAGAAGTGTCCGATCCGCCGATGATCGGTTTAGATTGATCTTTTGTTCTTTCTTCATATATATTAATAATTATGTAATTAAGATCAAACAGCAAGAATATATATATATATATATATATATTTTTTTTTTCTAATTCTTTTTTAGCTAAGTATGGTCCCCTTTGAATAAATAACTGAAAAGATGAAAACTATGAACATAAGCCCTCATGCATGGACCCATAATCCATTTCCCCCAAGTAATAATTAGTTAGGTGAACCAAACAACTGCAAGCACTGACACTCAAAAGCTCTGCAATAACTCTACTTCAAGTAGTTGCCCCAATGCCACAAAAGGACTATGACATAGCAAGTTTGGTCCAAGGTTCCAATTTTCTCGAATACATCTCAATTCATTGGGTTTATTGCATCTTTGGTGTTAAAATCAGTAAGTTATTCTGACTTGTATGTGAAAAATTTCTGAGAGTATGGTGAATAAGCTACGCAGGATTAATCGATACAGGTGAAATCTGATAGAATACTAAAAAATTGCAATAAACTTAGATATAAAGCAACCACATACAAGTAGGCGCATATGGGTTATGTTTCATTTGCTGGTTTGTTGATACATCGAATTTCATATTATAATTATCCTCATTATATGTATGGAAGAGAGAAAGTAAGTAGGGCAAACACTAGAAGGCCAAAGAACGACTTAGATATTTCATTAAAACTTAGATCCCAATGCTATGGATTTGGATCACAATGATGTTGTTTGATGTATATATGTCATTGAATTAATTTTTAATGGTTTAAATTTATTTGTCACGTTCTTTTAAAATTTGAAAATTGACAAAAAATAAGATTTGGACAACTTAAAATAAAAAGTAATTGCATCAAATAAATAAGTTTTGAAAACCAGTTTAAGAAATAACGGTGTTTTTTCAAATTTTAGATTAATAAACAATTTTTAATGTTACGTCATTAACCAAGTGTTGATGAGATTATAATTTGATGCTTTCAACCTTGAAAATATTTTTTATTGTCATAATCTGATTTTGTGGGTCCTTGTAATTAATTAAAAAATCTGGTAATTAATGTTTTCTAATTCAAATATTATTTTATTAATTTATTTTTTAAATTAAATTAGGAGATAATTAATGATTGATTATATTTTTCTTAATATCAGCTACAGTTTGTTAATGAAATATCATTTCAAATTAATGAAATTATCAATACCGAAAATTCAGCAACTTTGAAGAAAAATCAGTTTAGATTCTGACTTGTATGTGAAAATTTTTTAAAGCTACACGATTGAGTTCTTCATCTATATATCTCTTATATACCTAAAAATTAGCATATCATCTATATACCTATGATATACCTGAAAAATCATCAAATACACCATGTATAGATTAGACATTTCATTTCAAATTTTGAGCATTAATTAGATCCTTAATTCTAGTATATTTCAAATTGGTATATCACTTATTTACCTCTGATATACCAGAAAAATTATCAAACACACCATATATAGATTATGTATTCAAATTTCAAATTTTGAGTATTAATTACATCCTTAATTCTAGCATATTTTTAATCGGTTTATCATCCATATACCTCTGATATACCCAAAAAATACCAAGCACGTCATATTCAGATTAGGGAATTTTAGTCTAAAATTATTGACAAATTAAGAAACCTGCTATTTACCTAAATTATTAAAAAAATTGTTATTTATTCAAAGAGCCCCTAAAACTTATCTATTCTGCAAAATTTCCTTAAAACAAAATTAGTGGTGCAGATGGAACAATGGACATGAAAGGTCTCGGTCCCAACATTATCTTAGTATATCTTTTTTTATATGAGTGTCTTATTTTTAAGAGTGTGAGAATGAGATTAACGATGGGGTAGTGGAGTTATCCAAAGACATTTTTCGGAGACTCAAAGTTTGAATTAATATCTTTATTAACGTGTCGTTTATCATAAAGATTTAATACACATAAATTCGATTATCATATGTAGATCAGTATGAATCCTGAGTAGTCATGAATTCCTATGCATACCTATTGGATCTTTTGATTCACTCGTTAAGATCTCTTTGTTAATCAGACTAGTGACTTTTGTTTTGGAGATTCAGTGATGTGGATGGCTGGAGACATGATCTTACAAGATTTAGAATCTAAATTTTTCTAACGAATCTTATATTGGTTCCATTAAGTGTTAATTCTAGACTTGAATGGTTATTGTGCTCAAATTTATAATAATATTATAAATTAGTCATTCACTAGTGGATTAATGATACTTAAGGATCAAAAGGTAATTAGAAGGGTAAACCGATAATTCAGACCAGATCTAATTTATGAACCAGTAATTGGAGGACATAATTATATGAAATGATTATATCAGTGGACTACATGAGAATACTCTGTAAATATATTCTATAATCTCTAAGAGTGCAATTCTATATTTATAGTGTAGTAATATTGAAATTAATAAATGAGATTATTTAATTAAAGAGTTTAATTATTAATCTGATTTATTGGAGCTTAGGATATAAGTCACATCTATACTACGATGTCTAGGATGTGAATATTTCAGGACACGAGAAAATGACTGACTNAGTTATAGTTATCAATTTTTTTATCGATAAGTGAGATAGAATATCTAATTTGTGAAATTAGATAATTAAATTATTATTAGATAATAATTTAAATAAACTAAATCTGTTATTTATAAAATAACAGATAAGTTAATTGATAGGAGTAATCAGATATATTAATTTTGAATTAACTGATATCTAGATAGTTATCTGATTAAAATAAATATTTAATTCACAGTAATTGTCATGTGTCAATCACTGATAGGGCATCAGAAGTTGACATGAACTATTGTGGTGCCACGTGGCACTACAGTAGTGAGTGTTCAACACTGTGCTCACTACAGTGTTATGTGACACTGCAGTTGTGCACAATTATATGAGATATGTATGGTGATGTATGTTATGTTTATATGTTAAATACTGTGTGAGTTTTTTTACATTATTCATATAATATGAGATATGAATGATGATGGATGGCTATGTTTTTTGAATGTATGAAAAGTAATGGATCGTTAATTGAGTTAGGCTTTATTTTAATTTTTTCTAAATCTTGTGTAAGTCGAATTGAGGCGTAGAATTTTTTGAAATTTTATTTTGAATATTATTGTAATTATTCCGAACGTGAAAGATGAAGACCGAACGAGATGAACGACAAAAATTTACTATTCATATGAAAACGCTGTTCATCCACGAAAATATTGTTCACGCCAGAAATTTACTGTACCTGCGAAGGTGAACAATGGTTTTCTGGTGCGGCAGGCGGCTGCCGGCGGTAAGACGGGCAGCGGTGGTGATGGGCGAAGATCAGGGAGTCCTATCGTTGGTGACAACTGTTGTCACATTTAAGAATGTTTCCAACAAACCATGCAACCAACTCATCACCTAAGTGTTTCATTAAAACCCAAACTCTTTTAATTATCCATTTAAATTTTGAAATTAATATAATTTTAAAATTAATTATTAATGTTTTATTTTATGAAAATTAAAAATTAATAGGTTGATTGAGCTTGACCCAAGTTTGACCAAATCAAATAAAGTGTTTATTTGACCAAGTCAACTATATTAAAAATGATAATTAAAATTGTTTTAACAAAGAAAAATAGTTTTTCTAATTAAAAAATATTTTGTTCAAAACTTGAAGATTATGAAGATGGACATCAATATGAGAATGAAATATTTAAGAAATATGTATTCTCGAAATCCATTTTATAATTTTATTTTTTTTATTTCAGTGGTTGTAATTTAGAAATACCCAATAGCCACTCGATCTATTATTATTTTATTTAATTAATAAATAATTATTTAATTGTTATGTTTGATAACATGTTCATACATTAGTCGATCACATGCCATACATGAAAATCCCACACAATTTTTTTTAATCATGCATCTCATGTGTAGAAACATGATTTATTAGGATTGTCCTGATATGTTTATATGTATTATTTTATGAAATCAGTTGCATGTAAACTGCTTAATTTTAACTAGTTAAAACTTGGTAATGACACCACATTAATGGTTATAGTAACTTTTAGGTTAACTAGCTTTAGCAAAAGAGTTTTATTAAAGTTTGATGAATATAAGATTAGTTAAACTAAGTTCACATAATTATGACTTAGGCGCTTCAGACCAATGAGATTAGATTAATTGATAATTAAATATTCACAGGGTTATTATTTTAACTAGTAATTAATTTGAAATTAATGGATTAGTTAAAATAGAAACACATTATCTTAAAATAGTGAGTGGGAGAAGGTTGACATATCAATGCAACCTATTATCTCTATTATTAGTACAACACCGCGAGGTGCAGTGAGGGCCTTGAGATGGCTTTGTTTTCATCCCCCTAAGGAAGGTTTCGAGCTGTACCAATATCAAGGTTGGAATTCTTAAGAAGATAGGAGGAAGTGATGTAGTTTAATTTTGACCGACACTAAGATGTCATATTTTAAACGAAGTCATGAAATCTGAAATGATGGATTACACTCACAAAGTCACAATTAAGCTTTCATGTGGATAGTTATACTTGAACGAACAAGCGATATCTTAATGTTAAAAGAGAAAATATGAGATATTTTAAGTTTTAATTAATGAGGATGAGAATGTCTCATAGACAGTCTGAGGTTAATCTGACAGACCCTAAGGCGGCACATTAATCGTTGGGTTATTTTATCGCGATTAGTAAATGCTAAATTTATGTGTTTATTATGATTGCACTCATGCATCATGTTCACTTTTCAAATTCTAGGTATTTATCAATTATATTGAATCATGTATGTTTTAAATTTTAGTTATCAATATTATGTCTACCGTGGACAACCCTGTTACTGCTTTACTCGCTCTTGAGAAATTGAATGGTAATAATTCCGTACGTTGAAAATAAAATATGAACTTAATGTTGATTTGTGAGAACCATAAGTTTGTTCTTACTGAGAAATGTCCTGAGTAGCCCACTGCTAACACCCCTAAGAATGTTAGGGACAGATATGATGCTTAGATCATATCAAACAACAAGGCGAAGTGCTACAGGCTTGTGAGCATGAATGATGTTCTGAGAACCAAACATAAAAGCATGGATACTGCCTATGAGATTATGAAATCTTTACTGGCAATGTTTGAGCAGCAGTCTGATCAAAGTCGTCATGAGACTATTAGGAGCTATTTGACAACTAAGATGATGAAGGGTACTTCTGCTCGAGAACATGTTTTGAACATGATCAACATAATGCATGAAGTAAAAGTACATGGGGCGATCATTGATGAGCGAACTCAAGTTAGCATCATACTAGAGTCGTTCACACTAGCTTTTTCTGCGTTCAATACAAACTATGTTATGAACAAGTTGCAATTCAACACGACCCAATTGTCGAATGAACTGCAAATTTTTGAGTCACTTAACCTTAGAATGACCAAAGAGGATGAGGTAAATGTTGTTGAGCAAAAGCCTTCTTCCAATATTGTTAAGAACAAGAAAATGAAGAAGAACAATGGTAAAGATAAGAGTAAGAGCAAAAGAGTAAAGAAAGCTAAGATATCGTCGAAAGCCAAGAAGAACAAGAAAGACAACAAGCCCAAATGAAAGTGTTTTCACTATGGGGTTAAAGGTCATCGGAAGAGAAATTGTAACAAGTATCTCTCTAAGCTAAAAAAGAAAGGTAAATATGATTTACTTGTACTTGAAGCTTGTTTAGTGGAATATGATTTGTCATCCTGAATACTTGATTCAAGAGCCACTAACCATGTATGCTCTTTTTTGCAGATGTTTGATTTGTCAAGGGAGCTTGCTGATGGCAAGATCATTTTAAGAGTTGACAGTGGTGCACTCGTGTAAGCTAAATCATTAGGGATAATCCATTTACTTTTTGGATATAATTACTTAGTTTTGAACGATGTTTATTATATTCCTGGTTTTTCGAGGAATTTGATTTCTCTTTCATTTTTGCATGAACAGTTATTCGAAGTTTCTTTCATTAATAAAGAGTTTATTATGTCCAAGAATGGATTCGATATATGTCATGCTAAAATTATAAATGGACTGTATATGCTTAAACCGACTGAACACACGTTTAATAATTCTGAATTATTTAAAGTAGCCAAACCTAAAAATAACAAACGACAAAGAGTTTCTCATGATGATAACACATATTTATGGCATCTTAGGTTGGGCAATATTAATCTAGATAGGTTAAATAGCTTAACAAAGCATGGTACTTTGAGAGAACTAAAAGTTAGAACTCTTCTTGTTTGTGAATCCTGTCTAGACAGTAAAATGACCAAGAGACCTTTCACGGGAAAAGGCCAAAAAGCCAAGGAACCACTTGAATTAGTACATAGTGATGTCTATGGACCGATCAATGTACAAGCTAGAGGTGAGTATGAGTATTTTCTCATTTTCATTGACGACTACTCAATATATGGTTATAGTTACCTAATGCATCGAAAGTTTGAAAATTTTGGAAATTTTAAAGACTTCAAGGCTGAAGCTGAAAAGCAATTAGGTAAATCATTGAAAACCCTTCGATCCGATTGAGGTGGTGAATACTTAGATTTAAAATTCAAGGATTATTTACTAGAGTGTGGAATCCTATCCCAACTCACAACACCTGGAACACCACAACAAAATGGTGTTACAGAGAGGAGAAACCGAACCTTATTGGATATGGTTAGGTCGATGTTAAGATACTCATCATTGTCACTTATATTTTGAGGATATGCACTACACACGACAACTTACATTTTGAATGTAGTGTCCTCTAAGTTTGTAAGCAAGACGCCTTTAAAGTTATGGAATGACTCCAATCCTAGTTTGCGTCATTTTTGTATATGGAGGTGTCCAGCTCACGTTCTTAGACCCAAGACTGGAAAGATAGACTCAAGGTCTGAGGTATGCATATTCGTTGGATATTCTCTAGAGACTAGAGGTGGGTACTTTTATAGTTACAATGATCAAAATGTGTTTGTGTCGACAAATGCAACCTTTCTTGAGCATGACTATATGCAAAACTACAAACCTCGTAGTAAAGTAGTTCCTGAGAAATTAGCGACTGGTGAGATCAAACCACCTTTAATAAATGACAAACCAGAGAAACCACAATTCTTGTCAAGGAAACCCCGGTGCAACGTCGTAGTGGGAGGGTTGTGAGACAACCAGATCACTATGAACTAGAGGCACATGTCCTAGTGTCAGACACTAATAAGGACGATCCATTATCTTATGAAAAAAATAATGGATGATCCTGAAAAGGAGAAATGGCAAGATGCCATGAAGCAGGAAATGGAATCTATGTATTCCAATTTTATCTGGGAACTTATAGATATACCTGCAGATGTCAGGTCCGATGGATGTAAATAGATCTTCAAGAAGAAAAGAGGTGCAAATGGAAAAGTAGAGACTTTCAAGGCACGGTTAGTAGCCAATGGCTATACACAAAGGTAGGGAGTCGATTATGAAGTGATATTCTCCCATGTGACCATGCTAAAATCCATTCGCATATTTTTTGTCCATAGCTGCTAGTTTTGACTATAAGATATGACAAATGGACGTCAAGATAGCTTTTCTGAATGACTATCTTGAAGAAAACATCTATATGAATGCAACCAGAAGTGTTCGTACGAAAGGTAAAGAAATGGTTAGCTGAGAAATTTCAAATGAAAATTTTGGGAGAAGCGAGCTATGTTATAGGCATCCAAATCCTAAGAGATCAAAAGAACAAGTTTTTGGCATTTTTCAGGCATCTTATATTAATAAGGTAGTGGATAGATTCTCTATTGAGAATTTCAAGAAAGATCAACAACCGACCAGACATGAAATTGTCCTCTATAAGGAACAATGTCCTAAGACACCTCAGGAGGAAGAGGATATGAGAAAGGTTCCCTATGTTTCATGTATGCCATGTTGTGTACGAGACTAGACATCTGTTATGCAGTGGAAATTGTCAGTCATTATTAATTGAATCTAGGTTTGGAACACTGGATTGCAGTAAAGCACATTCTCAAGTATCTTAGGAGAACGAGAAACTATATGCTTATTTATTCAGGTGGAGACCTGAACCCCATTGGATATACTGATTCTGATTTTCAATAATACAGAGACAACTGAAAGTCAACATCCAGATCAGTATACACCCTAGGTGGATGAGCTGTAGTCTAGAGAAGTATTAAACAATCTAGCATTGCAAATTCCACTATGGAAGCCAAATATATAACAGCTTGTGAAGCTGAGAAAAATGCAGTATGGCTCAGAAAGTTCTATTCTGAAATGGAAGTAGTTCCAGATATGGGCAGGTCACTGATAATGTAATGTGATAACAGTGGGGCGGTAACGAATTTCAAGGAACTGAGGAGTCACCAGAGGGGCAAGCACATAGAAAAGACATATCATCTTGTAAGAGAGATCGTGCATCGAGGGGATGTAACTTTTATGAAAATAGCATCGAAACATCAGTTGTGCACAATTACAGTGGGTTACAATGCAATTGATAATTTTATAATTAAATATTATTTTCAGTTTATCTCTAAAAATCTGATACACCATTATCTAGAATATACATAGATATTATTCTAAAGACCTTATTTGTTGAAAGAACATGAGAGAATCAATTGATCAGATCACTAGTTCGTCTATCAAGAGTTGAATTGAGAACACGATTGGTGTCAGAGAAATTTTCTTCTGTGATTAAACGTTAATCAAATCTCTAAAAAAATTATTATCACGTTCTTTTAAAGAATCGTCTCACTAAAATCATTCTCAGTAAATATCTAGATCTCATGTGTTTAGAATATCTAGAGAAAGAAAAAATGTCTTGTAATATTCTACGTGCTCACACACGTTCTAGTGCGTTGAGGATTGACTTAGAAGATCTTGATGTGGATCTCAGAGTCTACTGATCGTTGGAACGATTTCGTGGGAACGAAAGATCGATTGATTTTTGCAAGGATACTTAATATAGACTACAAGACATATATAATTCCTAACCATGTATGTTGTAGATTTAGCTTATAAATATATGATGAATCATGACTGATTGAAAAAGAGTTTTCAATAAAAGTTTTTATTTGGTTATTGTGGTGTTGCGCAAGTTTTTTTTCTTAAAAGATTCGATTTTTATTAAAAGTTTAATTTTTTTAAAAGGCCACACGTCTTCACGCTTTCGCTGCGCACGCGCTGCTATGACCAGAAGCTCCCAACATCAAGGATTTCAGACCTATTAGCCATGTGAGGGGATGGTACAAGCTTCTATCCAATATTTTGGCTATGAGGCTAATGTCAGTTGTTCATAAGCTTCTTACCGAGGAGCAGCACACTTTTGTCCAAGGTAAACAAATCTAGGATGCGTTCTTAATTGCTAATGAGAGCATCGATGTGAGGATGAAGAGAAAAATCTTCAGGGTTATTTGTAAGCTTGACATGGAAAAGCTAATGACCATGTTAATTGGGAGTTTCTGCTTCATATGTTGAAAATAATGGGCTTTTGGAGAAAATGGAGAGGTTGGATAAAAACTTGCATATCCACCACCATGATCTCGGTCATTATCAGTAGAGTCCGAAGAGGTTTTTTCTCCCCTTCTAGGGGCTTGAAACAATGGGACCCTTTCTCTCCTTTCCTCTTCATCCTGGTTATGGATACTCTTAGCATATTTCTTTATAGAGCAGACGAAGGCAACCTGATTTCCAGTTTTTTGCAGTGGGTAAGGTTGTTGCAAGGGCTGTCAATATCTCACACATTTTGTTTGTTGACAATACGATAATATTTTGTGATGATAACCCACAGACCTATTACATCTTAGAGGGATCTTCCTTCTTTTTTAGGTTGTCTCTAGTCTTAATATCAACCTTAATAAGAACAAGATTATCAAGATCAGGTTGGTTCATCACTTAGAAACTTTGAGCCATATTCTTAATTGCGGTATGGGTAACTTGTTGTTCTCCTATCTTGGTCTTCCTTTTGGGTCTCCCGCAAAATGCATTCAAGCTTGGGATCTGGTTGTGGAGAAGTTCAATGTCAGTCTATCCTCGTGGAAAAGGGTTGTACCTCTCAAAAAGAGGTGGGGTTACTATCTTAAAGAGTGTTTTCTCTGCCAATCTACTTTATATCATGTTTTCCTATCTCGGCTTAGGTAGCCTCTGTTCTAGAGAAAAAGATGTGCGATTTTTTATGGCACGAGTCTAAGGATGATAGAAAGAGTAACCTAATCTCATGGCGGAAAAGTGTCGACCTTTGAATAGACGAGGTCATGGAATTCGAAATATAAAAAGCTTTAATAAGGACATTCCCGCTAAATGGTTGTGGCGATTCTCACAAAACCAAAATTCTTTGTGGCGAAGAAGCATGGTGGCTTGGCCTGATGATAACCCTAGAAGCTGGTTTCCTTCGTCTATCTTAGCGAAACAGACTTCTCTACGCTATGACTTTGACTCACCGCAGTGGTTCATGCTCGCTCCTTGCACAACTACCAAGTTTCATCACTCACCTTTTCAATGTGATTGCCTGATCTGCGACATCGATCGACCTGCATAATTGTATCTCATATTATATACTATTTCGATGTATTCATTCATACCCATGTAACCACTAAGACAAAAAGATTTAAGTGGGGCGAGGGTCCGCAATATTGGGAAAAGACATACCTTTGCTGCGATTTGGGTGTCGTGAATGTGTCATCTTCCCACTTTGAGAAGGAACCTAGTTTTTTAGGTAACTCTTTCAAAAAATCCTAGAAGATCATTGCCTATCCATCGATGTCCTAAGTTCCCCGCATTTTTCATGGATTCATGGTTATTATAATAACACATGCACGGCGAAGTTAGTGATACGTGAGAATCTTATCCTGTAGATACCTGGCCAACGCGACTAAGGCTATATGATGAGTGACGAATTAACATTGCCACCTCAATAAGTTTGTTAAGAAAAAACTATATAATGTCCACTGCTAACTAATCAAGGGATTGGTTGAAGTGGACCTCGCCTAGAAGCTCTCTATAAATAGAGGTATTCTTTCTCATTTTTCAGGATTTATAACCTCGTTAGGCTTAGATAATTCTCTCAGAAGTCCTCATCCTAAGAGTATTTTGTCAACTTCTATAGACAGACTCAGAGTTTTTGTCCTTCATCCTTCAGATCTCAACATCCACGTTCCTAGACTATATTTGTTGTTTGTTGAGACTAGATCACACTTATAATTGTACTCATATGACATCACGGTCACACCCATTACTTAATAAACAAAGAATAATTATATTATACTGAGCAAGTTATAGACTAGGGACGAAGCCAAAAAATCATTTGGAGGGGCCAAAACAAATAAATTCACTATTTAAAAGTAAAGCATCCTAAAATTATATCACAAATGATAATCATCAACGCAAAAGAAATGAACATACTTAGAAGAAATTCTCAATTAGTATAACATTTTCATAACTATTATCATCATATATCGAGCCAAAAATTCAAAGTTACTTGAGTGCCTAAACTTTTATATCCATAATACCTTAGAAGTTTTAAATATTCAACTTAAAATTCAGTTCCTCTTTTCTTCAGCACAATTGAACATGAATAATTCTCGGTGATTCGGCCACATTAGCAGAGAAGAAAATAATTAAAGTAAATGTCACGGAAGCATTATGAGAATAGTTGAATTTGCCATGTTGACAGATTTGAAAAAGCTAATCTGGAGCTACTCGTCTAACCAAGCTAGCTGAAGTATAAAAGCTGATCTGCTCTTGATATTTTCTAATTTAGAGGAAAAAATTCCTTTACATTTTGGTTCTCTTGTTGAGAGGTGAGAGAAAATGCTTGAAAAACCCACCCAAAAACACTAAACATGCCTAGAACTAGATCCAACGCAGCCTATGATGGAGACAATGAAGCCAGAAACACTAATGACGAAGCAGATAAACCAACCCCACCAATGGAGATACTCTAGACAATTCTGACCAGGATGCGAGAGATGGAAGAATGAAACGCAGAAACACAGCGTGATGCTTGGAGAGCTATGCAAGAACAAAACCATGCTCTTCAACAAGAGATGGCTCGGACGCGTGCTGAGGTCAGCCAAAAAGAAAATAACAAAGAACATGACATCTATTCAGAGAATAACAGGCGAGAGGCGAGACAAGAAAACCATGAGAACAATAGGAACATGCAACGAGAAGAAGGGGAAATTCAATCTCAGAACCAAGAAAAGGAGGTTACAGAGAAGATGCGTTAGTATAAAATTATCACCAAGGAAGTTGTAGAAGAATTACTGGAATGAAAGATGCTGGAGATGAGGAACCTGGGGAGTACTAGAAAAAGTGACCTTGAATCCCTCACCCGTGCCCCGTTGAGTCTAGAGATTCTGGTGGCTCATGTGCCCAATTAATTTATGACTCCAAAGTTCAAGTGTTACAAAGGAAGATAGATCTCGTCGATCATCTCTGCCATTTTAGGTAGATAATGGCACTGTATCAACATGAGGATGAGTTAATGTGCAGAATATTTCCAACCAGCCTGGACGGAATAACCTTAAAATGCTATCATTCGCTCCATGTTCATTCGATTACTAACTTTGTTGTTATGTCTTCTATCTTTCTAGAATAGTACTCCACATATCGAGCAGTAATGGAGGACACAGAGTACCTCCTCACGATCATGATCAAGGAAGGAGAATTCTTATGGGAGTACACCCATAGATTCAAAGACGAAATGGAGAAGGTGAAAAACTGTGACAATCCGATGGCCAAACTAGCTTTTAGAAGACGGTTAGGACCAAATTCACCCTTGTTCGAAGACTTGTCCAAAACAAAACCTTTATTTATGGCAGAGACTTTCCAAAGGGCTCAGACTTATATCACACTGGAAGAAGAAAATAAGAGTCTGTTGAAGGTAAACGAACGAAAAAGGAAGAATCACAGAAGCGAGAAAGGAACTCTTGATCAGAAAGGAAGAGGACTAACATGACAAACAAAACTGACGAAAAGAGTGGAAAACGGGGAAGAATAGAGTACCAAAGGCAAGACTCAAGTAGAGTACATCCAACGGACAAGGTCTACACACTGTTGACCTTCCTAGTGAATCAAATCTTAGAACATATTAAAGACAGGACATGGTTAAAAAGGCCAGCGCCACTTACAAAAGAACCCAGTTACAAAGACAAGGATAAGTATTGTTCCTACCACAAGAGCAGTAGACACTATACCAGAGATTGCTCCAAACTCAAAGAATATATTGAAGAACTTATAAAAGATGGATATCTGCATCGGTTCGTGAAAAGAGAATAGCAGAAACATGAGGCAGAAAAAGCGTGACAACGAGAAACAACCTCTTCGCATTGTCAGCACTATCATTGCCCTAACAGAGTAGGAAGGAACAACAAGGAAGGAAATGAAGGAGTACTGTAAGAAACCAACGTTGGAGAAGCGCATGGAGAACCACTCAACTGATAACGAAAATCTCCCACTAATATTTGATGATCTAGATCTCGAACACGATGGACACCATAACGATGCACTTATTATTTTGATACAGGTCGGTAATTGCCTTTTAAGAAGAGTTATGGTGGATGATGGAAGCGCGGTTAACATATTGTTCTGGACCACGTTAGAAAAGATGTCAATGAGAGATCAGAAGCTGCAGGGGACCTCACAACTGTTGGTAGGTTTTAATGGAGCTATCAGCTACTCGGAGGGGATCCTTACTCTCCCTGTAAGAGCTGAGCATTTTAATCATATGACTGAGTATGTGCTTCTAGATACTTCATCCATTTACAACACCATTCTGGGAAGAACATGGCTGCATAAGATGAAAGCTATACCGTCAACCTTCTACCAAGTGTTAAAGTACCCCTCACTGGAAGGAATCAAGACCATCAAAGGAGACCAAGCTTCAGCATGCATCTGTTTTGTAACTACATTGGAATCTGTGAAGAAAAAGTGTACCGAAGAAGCAGAACTCAAACAGTCAAATGAAGCAACTCAATAGTAATAAAAGGATGATGGGTCAGACGACTCGAGGTACGAGGTAAGGGAACAGACAGAGTTGGTGTGCTTAGAATAAGGAACACAAAAGATGATAAACATCGGCACCTGCCTCGAATAAGAAGAGAAAGACATGTTGATCGACTTTCTACGAAGGAACAAATGCCACTACTGCGCAAGAAATGCTGGGGATTCCAAAAGAGATTATGTGCCACAAGTTGAACACAGATCCAGTAGTAAAACCAGTAAGACATAAAAAAAAGGAGTTTCGTGCCAGAACAGAACAAAGCAATAAAGGAAGAAGGAGATAAACTACTAAACGCATGATTCATTAGAGATGTTGACTATCCGGAGTGGCTGGCCAATGTGGTGATGGTACGAAGAAAGAGTGGCAAATGGAGAATCTGTGTGGATTTCACGGACTTAAACAAAGCTTATCCAAAGGATGACTATCCACTGCCGAAAATTGACCAAATGGTAAGCACCACTCTGGACGTGAGCTCATCAACTTTATGGACGGCTACTCTGGATATAACCAGATGAAACTGTTCCAACTGGACCAAGAAAAAACTTCTTTCATTATTGAATATGACATCTATTGTTATAAAGTAATGCCTTTTGGGTTGAAAAAATAGGAGCTACATATCAAAGATTGGTGAACAAAGTATTCCAGGGTCAGATTGGAAGAAATATGGAGATGTACGTGGATGACATGTTGGTAAAAAGCAAAGGCAAGAAAACCTTATCCAATATCTAGAGGAGGCTCTTTCAGTCCTAAGAAAGAACTCAATGAAACTGAATCCGGAGAAGTGTACTTTCGGCGTTGCTATAGGAAAATTACTTTACCACTTAATAACCCGACAATGGCTAGAAGTTAAACCAGACCAGGTGAAGGCTATAATGAAGATGAAGTCCCCGAGGAATAAAAAAGAAATTCAAGGACTGACTGGGAGACTGACGACACTCAACAGGTTTATTTTTAGGTTAATAAATAAATGTAAGGTGTTCTTTGATAAACTGAGAAAGAACTCTGCATACAAGTGGGATGAAGAGTGCGAAGAGGCCTTTAACAGAATCAATGAGCACTTAACAACACCCTTGCTACTCTCAAAACCAATGCCTGGTTAGCAACTCCTCTTGTATGTTATAGTTTCAAAAATAGCTGTAAGTGTCGTGCTCATTAGAGAAGAAGAAAAGAAGCAGAAGCCATATACTTCATTAGTAAAAGTCTGGTCGCAGCAGAGACAAGATATAAAAAGATGAAAAATTAATACTGGCGATCGTAACTGCTGCAAGGAAGCTTAGACCTTACTTTCAGGGGCACATCATTAAGGTATTAACTGACAGACCTGTTAAAAGTCTACTACACTCCCTAGAGGTAAGTGGAAGAATGGAAAAATGGACAATCGAACTAAACCAGTATGAGATCAATTATGAGTCCAGAACTTCAATCAAGGGGCAAGTGTTAGCAGATTTCATCGGAGAAATAATTAGTCCAGAACAACCTAAAAGAAATGGAGAACGAGTCTTGGAAACTATATGTTGATAGTGCTTCTAACAATAAGAGAGCGGGAGCTGGAGTAATGGTGCAAACCCCATTCGAGGAAACATTAGAGCATTCAATCTCATTTGGATTTAATGCATCGAATAATGAGGCTGAGTATGAAGCGCTAATTGTTGGAATATCTTTGCTACAAGAATATGAAATAACTGACGTGAAAATATTTTGTGATCCAATGTTAATTTTCAAACAGGTAACAGGAGAATACGTGGCTAAAGACGAGAATATGATAAGTTATTTACATCGGGTAAAAGAATCGTTGAACTCGCTCAAAAGCTATAAGAGTCAACAAATCTCAAGAACTGAGAATGGACACGAAGACGTTCTAGAAATTTTGTGATCATATTTGTGATTCCCACATAAAAGAAATGTACATGTGGAATTCTTGGAGAAACCAAGTATTAAGCCCTCATCGAATAACGTTGCTAAAGTGGAAATCAGAAAGGAACCCAGTTGACAACATTATTTAATCCTCTATCTTGAAAAGGGAGTACTCCCCGAGGAAACACTCATGGAAAAAAATTCCAGTAACAAAGTGCATGGTACGTATTAATAAATGGATTATTATATAAAATAGAAAATCTTTTTCAGAACTGTACTTGAAATGCTTAAAGGAGAAAGAAGCGTAGTATGTCTTAGCCGAAATTCATGAAAGAGTATGTGAGAACCACACTAGGGCAAAGATCATTAGCTCACAAACCTTAAATGAGGGATAACACTGGCCTGAAATGTATCAAGATGCCAAGCAATATGTGAAAAAATGTGACAAATGCCAACAATTTTCCCCAGTCACCAGAATGGCTCTGGAAGAATTGAACACAGCAGCAATCCCATGGCCATTCAAGTAGTGGGCACTCGACACCATCGGTCCACTCCCCATAGAGCCAGCTTAGAAGCGCTTCTTGCTATTAGCCACAAACTACTTCACGAAATGGATAGAAGTAGAGGCTTTCGCGAGAATCAGGGAAGAAGAAGTCAAGGGATTTTTGTGGTTAAACATAATATGTCCATATGGAATATCTAAGATGTTGGTCTCAGATAACAGACTACAGTTCACATGAAAGATTGTTCAAGGCTTCTACGAAAGACTAAACATCACCAATCGTTTCTCTACTCTATACTATCCCCAAGGGAACGGGCAAGTTGAGAGATCGAATCACATTATACTCGACAACATGAGAAAGTGACTAGAATCTGCAAAAGGAAAATGGGTAGAGGAACTACTAGCTGTACTTTGGGCATCTAGAACTACTCCTAGAGAAGCTACCAGAGAAACACTGTTCGCCTTAGCATTCGGGGCAAAAGCAGTGATTTCTATCGAAATTGAAAGCCCAACAGTAAGATCAGAGTTGAATACGCAACACAATGATGAACTCCTCAGTAGAAGTCTAGATCAACTGGAGGAGCGAAGAGAAGCTGCCCTAATCAGAGTAGCGTGTTATAATCAGAGAAAGAGATCCTATTTTCAGAAAAGAATGAAGAAGCTAGAATTCCAAAAATGAGATCTAGTCCTAAGAAAATTCTTTCAATCAAAAGAAAAGTTTAGGCCAGCTTGGGAAGGACCATACATAATCAGTGGCATAGGAGGAACTGTGTATTACTACTTGACAATAGAAGAAGGAGCAGACCTGGCAAAACCATGGAATGCATCTCATTTAAAGAAGTACTTTGTGTAATTATGATTTTATAGTGAATATTTTTCCCGTGATTTTTCCCGTAAGGGTTTTTCACGTAAAAATCTATGGTGTTAATCATCTAACTCTTCTTCCAGGAAATCACATCAAGGAACTAAGGGCACAAGTACTTGGGAGGGGCAATTCATAATTCCTACTCTTAGAAGAAACTAAGGGTGCAAGTCCTTAGGAGGGGAAAATCATAAATCCTACTCTCAAAAGGAACCAAGAGCGCAAGTCCTTGGGATGGGTAATTCATAAGTCCTACTCTCAGAAGGAATTAAGGGAGCAAGTCCTTAGGAGGGGCAATTCATAAGTCCTACTCTCAGAAGGAACTCAGGGCGCAAGTCCTTGGGAGGGGCAATTCATAAGTTCTACTTTTAGAAGGAACTAAGGGCACAAGTCTTTGGGAGGGGCTATTCATAAGTCATACTCTCAGAAGGAACTAAAGGTGTAAGTCTTTGAGAGGGGAAACACATAAGTCATACTCTCAAAAAGAATTGAAACATAAGCTGTGATGGTTAAGGAGAGAAAAAAGGGAAAACAAAAAGCTGAAAAGTCCATAAAAGTTTCAAGAGCTGAACCCAAACCAGAAGGCAGAGCTGAGCTCAAACCATAAAACTCAAAAGTATAAGCTTCAAGAGCTGAGCCCAGATAAGAAGGTAGAGCAGAGCACAGACCAGAAAGATCAGAAGTTCATAACGTCAAAGTTTCAGGAGCTGAACTCAGACCAGAAAGCTCAAACCCAAACACCAAGAGCTTTGGCATTCTAGAAAAGGAAAAGTCAGAACTTCAGAATTAAGGAGATAAATTCAAAGCAGAAATTCTTATCTAAAGATTATTACTTCATTTCAAGTCAAAGAAGTAATACATATGGACTTCTATTAGGTAAAATTTCTCAGATTAGTTCTGATTGATATAGCTTTGAAGGAAGATAAAAAGCAAGGACCTTGAAAAAGATTTTACATTGATAAGATGGAAGTACATAAAAAGTTACAGTTGTAAATTGCTTAAAAAAACTAAAACTAAATAGAAGCAGTGTCCTCATTCTGCACTTCAGAAGAGATCTCAGTGGGGGCTAAGGCATCTTTTGCGATGGGAGTATCGTCAGCGGCTCCAGAATGATTGATCTTATCTCGGCCTGTAGAACTGGTGGCTTCACTTTGCTCATCAACAGGAACATCGCATAGAGGTTTCCTTGGAGGAGTCTTCATCGAGCCACCTTTGTAACTCACACTATAGATTACATGCTCGGCTTCATAAAAAAGAGACTAATATTCTTCTACAACCTTTTTCTCTTTTTGTTCCAGAGCTTGGGTTTTGCTTACCTCAACAGCTGCCAGAGACTCCTCAGCAACCTTTAACGCCTCATTTGCTTCTCCCAGAGATTCTGTCAGACTAAGAATCTCTTCCTTAGCCCCATCGATTTCTATCGCTTGCTTCTTCACTAAATCATCAAGCACAAACTTTGACTTTTTCAACTGAGCAACTTCTTCACTAAGGGCTTCAATGATGTCAGTAGAATGATCAACATCCCTTTGAAGCTTCTACAACGCTAAGTCTCGACCAGCATGATGCTCTTGAAGAGCATTATGGTGAATAAGGGCCTAAGGAGAAAAAATGGTAAGAAAAAGTAAAGGAATAATTAAGAAGAAGGAAAAGGATAAAGAAACATACTCTAACTAAGTCGTGACTAAGGGAGGAAACGAGGTCGCCAACTCTTGAGTTACAAGATCTGACCAAATCAGCCTTATAATTAATCCCACGAGAAACTGTGTCAGAAGACTGAGCATTATCTAAGAAGCAGATTGTTGATGGTATATAAGCAAGTTTCCTGAACCGCCAAGGGCCAGCACCACCAACTCCACCCTTAGATCTAGAAGTAGGGTCTTGACTGGTGACTGATAGAGCTAGTGTGGGAACAAAAAGAGGGGGAAGAGTAGTAGATCGGGTATGTCTAGTGGTAGAATCCAAACCGCTAGGGGAAGAGTGGCATGAATCTCTCACTGGGCAGGAAGGAGATGATGGAATTGATGTGGCAGACGGAGCTGAACGAGAAACAATGGGTAGGTCTAGTGGTAGAACAGAATGTGGCACAGCAACAAAGGGCGCGACTGAACTTGAGGGCTGGGACCAGGCAAGCGTAATGTCACTGCGCGGGTCTAGGAGATGTGACCACTTTCTATGTCGGCAACAGAAAGTGAGGATTAACTTCTCTACAGTCTCCTGGGTTATATAGGGCTTCCTGTTCTTAAGCTTATATGCAGAGAAATAGAAGACCAACATAAGAAAAAAAAAGAACAAATAATAAGGGCAGATTTAAAGAGAAATATGATTTAGAATTAGGGCTTCGACTACTTACTGAAAGTCCCCCAGTTCCTGAGAATTCTCCAGCGGCCATCTCTGTCCTAATTTCTGCCAATCACAAGAACATCCCTCTCCCAATTTTTGTCACCCGGAGGAATATTGGTCACTATTGGGCCCCTCTTTTCTGAAGTTCAATTGAAAATGTAATAAATCTCATCCCTAAGCTTAATTAGGTAACAACATCTCAATTCGTCGACTCCCAAATCAAAACCAAACCACCTATTGAGAGCCTAAAAATCGAGGAGAATCCTATAAGTACTGGGAGTTAATTGTGAAGGGGCAAGACCACAGCAGTGGAAGAACATGTGGAAAAATGGAGAGAAAGGAAGTCTAAGGCCTATAGTAATATACATTGGACTTAAGGTTATCTGGTATGGAGGCCTACAAGGATGACCTGGATGCCTACTCTCTCCTAAAAAAACTATAACATCAAGAGGAAAGACGTCATGAAAGGTAGAAAGAAACTCGCTAAGCTCAGCTGAATTTCTAACTATGGCTTAAATTCAACTCCACCCCAGTTCATGGCTATTGGAATTACTAACAAAGAAAAGGGAAGTAGAGAAGACAGAAGACTTACAAAGAAGAAGAGAGGAAAGTAAACAAAATGATAGGGGAATGAAGAATTTATATTGGCTTCGGATACGAAAGGTTATATAGAAATTATTTAAGAGAAATGAAATGATGACTGACACGCGCTTGATTAAAGGAAAATCTGCAGAAAAAATTGGGCCATCGGTGCTAAAGCCTATTCAAGGGTTGACAGCTGCAAAGAAGGATGGCATGTTCTGACAAAAAGATAAATAATGGCCATTAAATCTGAGCACACGAATGGGGAGCGAAAAAATAAATAATTGAGGAGAGTCAAAATGTCATGACAGAAATCAAAGCGTCATTCTTTTTGTGGTTCTCACTAAATGGTTGTGGCGGTTCTCACAAAACCAATATTCTTTGTGGAGAAGAAGCATGGTGGCTAGGCTTAATGATAGCCCTAGAAGCTGGTTTCCTTCGTCTATCTTAGCAAAACACGCTTCTCTCCGCTCTGACTTTGACTCACCATGGTGGCTCATGCTCGCTCCTTGCACAACTACCAAGTGGCATCATTCACCTTTTCAATGTGATTGGTTGATCTGTGACATCGATCGATTTACATAATTATATCTCATATTATATACTATTTAGATGTACTCATGCATACCCATGATACCACTAAGTCAAAAATAGTTAATTGGGGCGAGGGTCTGCCGTATTGGGAAAGGACATACCTTTACTGTGATTTAGGTGTCGTGGATGTGCCGTCTTCCCACTTTCAGAAGGAACCTAGTTTTTAGGTAACTCTTTCAGAAAATCCTAGAAGATCGATGCATATTCATCGATGTGGTACGTTCCCAGCATTTTTCATGGATTCGTGGTTATTATAATAACACATGCACGGCGTAGTTGGCGATACGTGAGAATCTTATCCTGTAGATACCTGGCCAACGCGACTAAGGAGATATGATGAGTGACGACTTAACGTTGCCACCTCAATAAGTTTGTTAAGAAAATATTATATAAGATACACTGTTAACCAATCAAAACATTGGTTGAAGTGAACCCCGCCTAGAAGCTCTCTATAAATAGAGGTATTCTCCCTCATTTTTCAGGATTTATAACCTTATTAGGCTTAGAGAATTCTCTCAGAAGTCCTCATCCTAATAGTATTTTGTCAACTTTTGCAGGCAGAGTCAAATTTTTTATCCTTCATCATTCAGATCCCAACCTCCACGTTCCCAGGCTATATTTGTTGTTTGTTGAGACTATATCACACTTATAACTGTACTCATGTGACATCACGGTCACACCCCTTACTTCCTGAAAAAAGAATAATTATATTATACCGATCAAGTTATAGACTAGGGACGAAGCCAAAAAAAATCATTTGGAGGGGCCAAAACAAACAAATTCACTATTTAAAAATAAAGCATCCTAAAATTATATCACAAATGATCATCATCAACGCAAAAGACATGAACATACTTAGAAGAAATTCGCAATGAGTGGTATAACATTTTCATAACTATTATCATCATATATCGAGCAAAAAATTCAAAGCTACTTGAGTACCTAAAATTTTATATCCATAATAGTTAGAAGTTTTAAATATTCAACTTAAAATTTAGTTCCTCTTTTCTTCATCACAATTGAACAGGAATAATTCTCGGTGATTCGGCTACATCAGTGGCGAAGAAAAATAATTAGAGCAAATGCCACAGAAGCATTATGAGAATAATTGAAATTGACATGTTTGCATATCTGAAGAAGCTGATTTGAAGCTACTCGCCTAATCAAGGTAGGTGGAGTATAAAACATAGGAAGTCACGAAAGTTAGAGAAACCAATCGAGAGAATCATCATCGTGGCAAAGTTGGTAGCAACCGTCAGATTCACCACACTACGCCAAATGATTAAAATTCAAAAAGTTGTTAATACTGATAAGCATGACTCAGTTATTCACCAAAAAGATAAAACAAATCCTGAGAGATAAACTGAATCTCAAAGAATATTCTGTTTATTCTCGCTTTATTTCAGGAATTAAATTATATTACAAGCCTATAAATACATGTCAAATTGTAAACTGAAAGATTATCAAATACAAGACATTGTGAATTGCTTACTCTCGTGCTTAATTTCTCTGATATTGATAGTTTCTATTTTTGGGGAATAAATTCCTTTACAACAATATCAAAGACTAAAGAGCACTAGCTATAATTATTGAAATGATACTCAATTGATACGTCATTAACAACTTTCAAGCTCTTGCTAAATCACCCAACAATTCCGAATTCAATTAGGGCTTTGTTTTATGTAGAATTCTCGTTCTTCTTAGTAGCAGCATCCGCAAGGGATAGAAACCATCGAGATAAATTCATCAGAAAAAACGTGTACACAAAATAGCAAGTAATTGTCCAGCTAACTATCCCCTGCATTCACAGAAACTTCTATTATTCAACCAACCAACAACAAAAAAGATTTTACTTTCAATTCTTGCTTCAAATAATTACCTGCCCAAAGATTTCAATGTTTGCCTGTGGGTAATACCAAAGCTGGAAGAACCTGAAGACCAACATTTGCATTGTTATCACATACATTATGAGTGGGTGCTTGAATTTATAAAAGATAATTCACCACTCCTCATAATCTGTTATCACCGAAATTAAAATATAACATTAAGATGAGAAAAATTCGTGGTCCGTGGACTGTGAATGCTTGAATTTATAAAAGATATACAGTGATATGAAATGAAATGATACGATGAGTATTGGAAATCTTATAATTTAAAAGTAATGGAGAATTTTTTAGATCATTTAGAGTCACCCCTACTCTAAGCCCCACAATTTCTAACTTTATGAAGAAAAAGAAAATCTTATTGAAAGAGTAGACATACTTCATAAGAGGAATCTCAGCCAGTGGACAGAGGAGTCCTACAATAGAAGCCAATGAGAATCCAAGCAATGAGCTATCAAGAAATGCCCATATAAACTCTGCCACACCAAATAAAGCATACGCCTCTATGTTGTCCGCCACTCCAGCTTTGTACATTTCAGCACTCAACTCAGTAAACAACACCACAGCTCTGTTTTAACACCGAAGTAAATGATGTAGCCTACATGTTTGTTAAAATTACTCAACAAGCATTTCTCCTTGTATAACGTTGGTTTGCTAATTAACCCATTTTGATCTTTGATTCTTATAGATCAAACGGTGAATAAATTGAGGAAATAAAATACTCACATCAAGGATAGTGCTGTCTTCCCCAAACTGCCTTTTGGAACATTGGATGAAGCTCTCTCATCTATGTAGAGTTGCAGCAACCCAACAGTGGAATAGAACAATCCAAGCAAGACGGGATTCTACCAACATGAATTTGGAAATGTAACTGAAGTAAGTGGATGTTTAGCAATGTTCCCCCAAATTATGAAAAACCCATTCTTAACTAAAGAAAAATGAAGGTTTAAGGTTTAAGCTATCAAGTAGCAACCTTCACCATATGTGTTCAAATCACTACTAACTCGAAAAACTCATCAATCAACATAAGATTAGGATTTTCTCTAGACCCAAGTGAGTCAGTAGTGACCCATAAATGAGAAGAAACTGAAAAATCTTACCCAGATGTTGGTGTGAAGCTGACCAATGTTAATTGAGCCATTTTGGTAATCCACAAGATTCACTCTAGAATGGATTCCATCAATGAGGGGACCCAGAAAGAATCCTGAACCAAACAGTGCTGTTGAGACTAATGGCCAATTGGTTTTGAGACTTGTTGTTTTCCTCTGCTTTCTGAGACTGCAATGGTGGTTAGACACAACATGTTTTGATTTAATTGGATGGCGAGAGGAACGGATAGGGAAGATAGAGGAGCCCAAAACGAAGAGGGATTGCATGATTTGGCTTTTATGTTCGAGATGGTTATGTTCAATTCAGTACATTTTCTAATTTTGTTTGTAATTTTTGTGGTCAGACCAATTTGGACCATGAAACTGCATTGGGGAGTTAATTATTGGTTACTAGTTTGTAAGTATATTTATGATTTCCACTGATATGTTATATATTTTTCTTTATTCTCCTTCTAATTAACTTGGTGACAACATATTCTCATGTATCATTTTTATTACAATAATTTTTTAATTTTCTTTTCAATTAATTTTATATTTTATAAAATATTTTTTATGACACAATATTTTATAAATAATTTATGATACATCCAATGTAAACTATTTATTGATCATTCATATATCATGTATTTACATTCTCCCGTGCTTGTTTATGATTTATGTGGGTACTTATAAAAATATGCTCGAAGTCCTAGTCGAAACCTTAGACGAAAGAAAAAAAGATGTTCATGATGGTTCAACCTCCAATAATAAAAGACTTCGATCTTGAAGATGCAAGAGTGTCACGTGGGTGAGGTGCATGAGTGGTCTAGTCCTAGCTCGTGACCAAAACAACGCCTGGGAACGTCAGGGAGGATGCCGGGAGGTGAAGGGGGAGCACTCTAGACACTCAAAGGTTGTGACAAATGCTCACACACACTCTCTCTAGAAGTGAGAGTTTCTCACTTTTAGATATGAGAGTTTCTCTCTCTAAATTTTCAATCCCTTCAAATGAAGGAGGGGTCCTCCTTTTATAGGTGAACAAAAGAATGGGGGACCATTGCAACTAATCCCTTGATTAGTTGCAAACCCGTCAATCAAATCGTGCTACCTAAACTGACTGATCATGCTTAAGTGAGTAAGAGGAGGATTACACATGAGCCAATCAGGTGGCCCCACATGGGTCTATCGCCTAGCCGGTGAGGCACGCGACGGTGTTCGCCCAACGCCTCCTCTATAAAGGTTCTCTCAAACTAAACCCCTCCCCAAGGTGGGAGAGTTGCACACCCTCAATGTCTAGAGTGGTCGTACTGAGGAGGTATGTCACTCGTCCAGTACAACGTAGTCTCACCCCTAATCCTACCAGTCTACAGCCTCCCGAGCGTTCCGAGACAACCATACGTCCACCCAAATCTTTGTCACTTGACTTGGTGATTTGTGATATGATAACTCATTGCAATAGTGTAGTGGTGTGTTTAATGTAGTTTCAATCTGATGATGAAACGAAAATAGATCAACTTATTTTTGAATTTTTTTATTTGTGTTATTATACAGATTGTATTAACGTCCAATCAATTAGAATCCCTTATTTTTTTGGGATGTGGTTAAATGAAAAATGACATTTTTGTGCATCAAATTTTAATGATGTTTTTAGTTAGAAAAATCACCATATTTACAAAGTTGAATGGTTGTTAAACTCTCGATCCAGATCGTAGGTTCTTACCATTTTATGATCATGTCAAATCTCCATGATCTGATTCATAGGTAGTATCTTTAATTGGGAGGATCGTACGATTATATTATATTTTTTGTCTTGGATTGGTAGGATCTTTCGATCTTACTACGATATTACGCTCTTACTAACCATAATTTTGCTAGGTATTGGTAAAAATAATATAAAGTTCATTTAACTTGTTCAATTGTTAAGTTATTATTTAGTTATTTAAAATGTATTTAGTAAAATAGTGAACTTTACCGTTGATTAATTAACTATATTCAAGAATTTTAATTACGTATTTTGGTAAATTATATCTTTTTCATAATATTACTAGTATGTAGGATCTTACGATCAATGATTCGATACTATAATCTGATTTACGAGATCTCTCCACGATCTTAAGTAGGATCACGATTTCGATAACCTTGCAAAATTCTATGACATTTAACTATTGGCTCCTATGTTTCTTGGCCAAATATATAAATGTCCAAATGTTTAAAAGGATTTTAGCAAGAATGACTATATTACAAAATAATTAGCAAAATCGCATTTAAATTATTACAAATATAGCCTAATAATTAATATTATATACTGACCGAATAACCAACAGTTTAAGTTACACTCTGTAACTCTAATATTTTATTATTAAATATAAAAAATAAAATAGTCATTTTTACATGTAAAATATTAAAAGAGTTATGAGTTTAAACCTATACCATTCATTTACGATAATACTAAAATACACCCTTTCTTATTGGGCCTATAGCGCGTGATACTATTTTGTAACCCAATCACTCCAATCTCCATCGTGGCCCAGCAGAACATAGGGGTCGTGACTGATCTATTGCATAAAACAGGGCTCATATAATAGTATTCGTGGTATTTAGCCATTCTTCATGGGGTTATTTGTTTCATGACCATTTATAATAATAATCAGGAGAATAGCTGATCTAGTTTGACTACCCTTTTTTATTCCCATAATACCTTTTTTAAGCACCATATTTACGCAGCTTTTTTCTCTTTGGCAAGAATAACGTAGGATTATTTATAAATATAATTTATATAGTAACTATTATTTATAAAAAAAAATTTATATAATTTTCCCACATCATTAGTCTTTATATAAATTACAATGATTATTTGCCGAATTATTTATAATCATTTGTAAATCTATTATAATTTTTTGTGTAAACTAGTCTAACAATTCATCATTATGCAGAAATAATTATTTACATAAATTATATTAAAACAATTTATGTACTATTAATGATAAAATGTAATAGTAATGTTACATATTTAACAATAAACTATTATTTTACCTAAATCTGAGATATTCTCGACAATTTTCAATCTTTTTTGGTTAATTTATCGTTTTACTTGAATTTGTTAAAAATTTTTGAAAATAACTAAGTCTAACTAGGATAAAATTCCGATAAACTGAAAATTTCGAATTTGACATGATGGAAATTTGCTAAATCTCATTAGATAATTCAAAATTTATATTCTTTAATTTATTTATTAGCTAGAATAAAATCTACCATAGTTTCTTTTATGGGTATTATGGTAAATGTAGTTTTTAATTTTTTTTTTACTTTCTAAAAATTGGCTACTCTTAATTCTTATTATTATTTTGCCTATCTACCATAATTTCTTTTATGGGTATTATGGTAAATGTAGTTTTTTTTTACTTTCTAAAAACTGGCTACTCTTAATTCTTATTATTATTTCTGCCTATTTTATAAAATAAAGTTTGTAAATAGTATTACCTAAAAACAGTGGATACAAATCTCCTCCTCTGGCTAATCACCATTGTTTGTATGTCAAAATGATGATTGATAATAACCGATTGTACTTAGACATCGTTTGATTCGTATTATATTTCTTTGTAGTCTTATTATAATGTTCTTGTAATTGAATTATCATATTTTTTAAAATAATCCTTGAATTGGAATGCGATCATAATTTACAATTATTTGAGATAATTGAATTACAACATAAAATGACAGCAATTCTAATATACATTCCAATTACAATTCTAATATCAAATAAGATTTTCTCGAACACTCATATGAAATAAAGCAAATGTTGCTTCTATTCTTTTAGTGTCTCTCTCATTTTATCAATTTAATTAAAATTAACTTCATTAAAGTTTAGTCTAGTATCATTAATTCTTTTGTATATTAATGAAGCATAATTAAAATTAATGTTAAAATTGAGCTGTTAGATTTAAAATCTTTATCGGTATAAATCGTATCTCATATAAATCTCAAGAACTTATGTTGAACACACCAAGAATCAAACAACTATAAAGTGGAAACATACATGAATTCATAATAGCAGATCATGATTTAAAGTCAAGCGGTTGACTTTCTAGATCTACACGATTTCTTATCTGAGAGTACCATTTGATTAAGCCTCTCAATTTTTTCTCTAAGGATGAAATATTAGAGGAACCATAACCACTAACATATCTTTTAGTATTTCTATTTCAGCCCATTATAAAATTAAAAGTTACTCTAAAGTCTCGACACATCAAAATACCCACAAATCATTAGATACATTAAAACCCAAATTACTAAAACTTTAGTTGATCATTTTAACTGAGTTTAACCATATCTGACGGTCCGCAACACATAATTATTCACACATAACTCCAACGTTGGATTAAGGATTCAACAATCTCCCACACGGACTATATGTGTAACCTTATAATTATTATTTACAAAAATAACCGAACGAGTTCAACCTTACTGTCATTATCGAAATGTATCTATAACCAATATGGTTCATCAATTATACCAACATAAGGTCAAAGCGGCATTCGCTACATCAATCGTAACTCAACCCATCAACGGTCACGTATGTCAGTATAACTGAATAACATGGATTATGATGTGGATGTGAAGCATGAAAATTTCATGTAATGTGATCTTAACATGTTTATTTCCAACTGGTCCACCGAAAACTTCAGTGAGATCAAACCATACCAAGTCAGAGTGTGAATTAACCAAAACTTTATTTCTGCAGAAATTGCCTTAAAATATTCATAAACTGAAATAATTGAAAGTATGCCTATAAAGAAGAGCATCCAAAAGCACAAACTCCCACTAAAACCAAATATCAAACATGCAAATGCATTAGACTAGGTTTCTTATCGGTCTAAAGCTCATATAGGGTTTGGCAGCCGCTATAGTTAGAACTCTGTTAAGGATATATGCTGCAGCCTAAGTGCTTCACCCTAGAGTGATTTTAGATATGGTAGAATGACTAATCATATTCCTAACCATGTCCTTAAGTGTTCTGTTTCGTCTTTCAACAACATCATTCATAGTAGGGGAGCCTAGCATCATGTATCGTGGGATGATACCGCATTCATCTAGGAATTTAGAAAACGGTCACGAACGTTGTTCACATTAACCGTCATATTTATCATGGTACTCACCACCACGATCAAATTGGTTCTCAAATTCAGCCTTAATTTTTTTTTGAACACATTCAATGACTGTGACCTTTCATGAATGAGATATATATAGTCATATCTAAAAAATTCATCTATGAACATTATAAAGTATTGTTGACTATTCCAAGCAACCGAAGAGAATTTCTCACAAATATTCATATGTATAAGTTCTAAGACGTCTCAAGTCCTATTGGCTTCAAATCTCTTTTTATCGGCTTGTTTACCCTTTATACGATAAACATCAAAATCTGTGAAGTATAAAGGATCGAGAATTTCATCTGATACAAGTCTCTCTATTCTCTGTCCGGAGATATGACTTAATCTCTTATGCCATAATGTAACTGAATTTTCACTGGTTAATTTTCTTTTAGTACCTCGTGTACTTACTTGCATGGATTCCTTACTTGAAGTAATTGTATCAAGTAAATAAAGCTTATCATAACCTGAAAAATAACTAGAACCAACCGAATTTGAATCACAAAATAAAATATAGTTTTCATCTCTAAATGAACAAACAAAACCAACTTTGTCCAAAACAGAGACAAAAATTAAATTTTGTCTAAAGATGGTACAATAAATGTTTCATTATGATTCAAATAAAAATCACTCGTTAACAATAAACTAAATTTCTTTATTGCCTCAATTTTAACCGTCTTATCATTGCCCACATAGATGTATCTTTCAACATCATTTGACATTTGGCAAGTGAAGCAATCTTGTATAAACACACTGATATAAATTGTTACACCAAAATCTATCAACCACGTATGTCCAGCAACCAAACTTAAATTAACCTTAAAATAAACCAAAAAGAAGCACACATTGCTTAACACGCCAAGCGTGATAATTGGTGTATTGCTTCTTCCTATGCCCTTCAGCTCCACAAAAGTAACAATTATTGCCTTCTGAGTCAATTGATTCTTTGGTTGTTTCTTGTGTGATGTTGTATCCACAACTACCTTATCTTTTTTTTCTTTCCCTTGCCCTTATCCTAAGCACTATTTGTCTTATCATGTTTCACCATTTCCTCTTCTGGAACACAGTATGAAATGAACTCATTCAAAGACCAAGTCTATTTCAGACAGTTATAGCTCAACTTAAACTAACTAAACTATACCAGAAAGGATAGCAGAACCAAATACACGAGCAAGTCCTTAGAGAGTTCAAGCCTTAGTGCTTTCAACATTGAAACAATGTGAGACATTTCCACAATGTACTCTCTGATATTGCATTTACTTTATTACCTCATTGAAATTAGATCTGACAAGAACGTACAATTTTCTTCCTTTTCGTTCTGGACAAAACTCTTTTCAATATCCGCAAGAAAATTCTTAACCGTTGTAATCTTTTCAAATGTAGTGCCCTTGAATATTTCTAGAATAACCTTCTTCATGATCAACATACATATGAGATTTTATTTCTCACACCTTTCCATATCCCTATTTTCATCAAAGTTACTCTTATCCGTAATAGGTGAAAGAAAATCAATCGTTAATGCAATATCAAGGTCCATAACTCCAAGAACTATCAAAAGATTATCTTTCTAGGACTTTAAGTTTGAGTCATTCAATACTTTATTTACTTGATGTTGGCATTAACTTGAGTAATAACTTGATTGAGAACAATTAGCTAACCTACGAGCTCACATGAATCCCAAATAACAATAATAAATTCAAACAAAAGTAAACTCCATCTCAAGATACCATGCACTCCATTAATATTTTAACTTCGGCCAAAATTATTAACTTGTAAGTAATGTATTGGTATACTAATCAAACACTGATGATAAAGGATATATCAAACAAGAAACCTTCATTTAGGCTGATTTATTATACACATGTAAAACTGAATAATCATCATTGATTTATTATCACAGAAGTATATGTAATTCTATCAAACATTTTCCTTCATTTGGGCCGGTAAATATTCATATAAGTTTCACAAGAGAGGTTGCTTTGACGACATGTTGCTTCAACTAATTCATCTTAAAATATATACTTTGTTCACGGGTCAACCCAACCTGTGAACATGTCAAACCCTAGGATCTTATCTTTATTTGGAGAGACCAACGGCCTGGCCATCGGTCTCCCATTGTTGATGCGACCAAATCTAGTCGCGGTTGTGCCCTCCATCGCGACCAGATCTGGTCGCGGCTCTACCCTCGGCTGCGACCAGGTCTAGTCACGGTTCTACTAAAAGATATGTTATCTATAAGTGATTATGGTACTCAAAAAATTTAGAACCAAGTGGTTGGTCTTTCAGATTTACACGGTTCTCTATCTGAGGGATCCATTTGATTAAACTTCATGTCATTTACATAAATTTATAACAAAATTTAATCTATATCAAATATAACAATCTTAAAAAGTCACTAATCATTTCATAAAAAACACGCACAACCAAACATAACAATCATATTGTCGGGTTTAGAAGTTTAAAAATAGGTAACCAAATACCAAATTTATAAATCACAAACTTATTTTTAAACAAGTGTAAAAAAATTATACTGAAACACTTCTTCATCGATGAAGACTAATACCAAACACGTCTTTGAATATGAGTGTATGTTTAGAAAACATTGTTTTTCTTATTGACATTAACAAAAAACTCTTTTGAAAATCACAAAATAACAATGATGATGCTTTTAAGTAACGTGTAACAAGCAGTATATTTAGTCATCAAACTAGCTAATACACAATCATGAGAATGTATGATAGAATCCACTAGTGAGTTGGCAAAATAACTAAGAAAGTTAGAATGGACTCACTTGAGTATGACTTGGTCCAACAAGCCTCCACCCAGAGGATGTTGGTGTTAAGAATTAAAGGACCTAATCTTTAACGATGATAATAATAAAATAAAAAATGCGATAAATAATATACAGATTTATATATAGATTTATTGTAGTTCAAGCCAAACTGATCCTTCAAGTCTCACATTTTTCTAGATTTTATAATACATCTAAACTCACGGTCTAATATCTTTTATATAATGAGAATATTAACCCAATAAAAAAGAGATAAAAAATACTTAAATACCTCTGGATATTTAATATATGTGCAAGCTCTCACTCTAATATATGAGTCGTACAATCCTTGGACGATATAGATCAAGCAGTCTATAAATTTGTTAAGAGATACAAACGAAAGTAGAAAAGAAAGTCTATACATACGTATAAAATCTTTGACAAGATATTGGTTATTGAATTATGACCTTTACAAGAAAAATCGTCTATATAATGACGGCTAAAACATATCATCATATCGATAACAATGCATCCTATGAGCATCTCATAATTATCTATACTGTACGGATCATGTACCTTAAAAAAATTCCTTTATTGTATATATCTTCTTCTTCTTGCTCTAAAAGAGTAAACTAATATCATATTTTGATGACATCAGAGCAGTTTTCATGACCTAAATCGTATTGCTCTTCTAATCTATTTTTAAATGTTATATTACTTTTCATTGAAAAGAGTTGTTATCCTTATAATTAATTTTGCTTTTGCATAATTATTATTATTGTCGACGTTGAATTTGGGTACAATTCATTGCAACTAATATCATATATGAGAAGTTTTTAAGTTAAATATATATAGTAGTTTCTCCAATTTTAACTATAATAATCTCCACTAGTAGTGATATCATTATCTAAGATCAATCAACGTCCATTTCACACTACCCAAAACTTCATGATCAGCAAAAATGCAGATCCTTTTAGTTTTCTATTTCAGATAAACGTACTAGTTTTTAAATATTATTTCAAACAAAGTTTTTTTAATTATAATGATATTTTTTCTAAATACAAAAGAAAAATTAAAACAATGTTGGTGTTTTACGAAACGACATTCACATCTATTTTCTGCAAAATCATGTCACTGGAGAACGAAAAAAGAAGTGGAATATTTTAAAAATCAAAGTAACAACTATTGTTATTTTTCTCTTTTTTCCTTTTTTAAAAACATTTTATTTGTGAAAACAATCGCATATAAATAAAAATGTTTTGAGAAACTATTTAATTAATTCCTGACGGCCTACAACGGATCCCCAAATAATCAAATATTTATAATTGTTGTGGTTGTTTTTTTGGGTACAAAATTGATGACGTTGTTGATGTAAACTATATTGCTCTATTTTTATAAAAAGCATACCCCAAAGTTGACGTTCAAATAACACAAAATTATATGAGTAATACTATAATCTGAGAATCAATTTACCAATTTTTAGTTTGAAAAGTGAGCCCCCACTTGGGCATATTCATCAATCATCATTTTTATTCTGTGGCTATTATGATTATCATTAAATAAGATTATGCAAATATAAAATAGCCAATCCATCAATTTGGGTTTCAATTTAATAATTGACAATTACTTTGACAAAAAGATAATTGACAATTACTAGTGCATTTTAAGGTCCACCACCATGCAGTAGAATAGTTAACATCCAAACTTTTTGAAGATGTGAACCCAATAGTCCATATTAAAAAAAAAACTTACCATCTCTCATGAGTTGTCTTTGTAATCATATATTGTCTATTTTCACTTTCTTTTCTTCATTACAATACTCTTTTACTGTTAAATAGTACTAAAAATATATTATAAGATGTTGTTATGTATTATGTAACTTATTGTTTCCTTCTATCATAATTTTTAACATCGTTCTTTTATATAAACATATTGTTAAATTGATGGTTTATATTTTTTCTTGAGATAAGTATGTTCAATATATGATTATCTAATTTCTCGTGTGATGATGAGTTTAACATGAATCCTTAACCATATTTTCTTTGGTATATAAACTAGAATGACAATTTGTCGTTAGTTTTCGATATCGTTGAAGCAAGGATATTTATTTTTGGGGTACTGTTGTGTTGAAGCAAGGATATTTATTTTTTGGGTACTGTTGTATCGAGGTGACTCATTCAATCGTATAAAGTGATTGGGTGGTGCGTCTCATTCTTCATGCAGTCCTGGCCAATTCAAAGTCCTAGCAGACGAACATGTGTCCTAAAGCAGTCACATCATGATAATGATGCTAAAACAATCTATCCACCAAAGAATTTGAACAAAAATTGAAAATAAGATTTAATAAGAATAAATATCAAACCTGCTTTACTTCTTTGTCTTAATTTAATTACCATTTTATGTTGAAAAATTCCAACAGCTTTTATCAAGAAAACCCGTAGAAGGCTACAATGCAGACCGACATCAAGAAAAGTTTGCGAGTTTGCACATCAACATTAGCACCTAAAAGCAGAAATTGAAATTGTCTACGGTATATAAAAATAATTTTAATGAAGTTTTTTTTTATAATAATTGAAACTTACCTGTTTCGTATGTATTCAATTATTTTAAATATATATAATTTTTAATTAATGTTAACATTAAAATTAATATATTATCTTTAAAAATTATTCCACATCTAAATTAAAAATAAAACAGCAATAATAGTAGATCATTTATAATATTAAAATTATAATGCTATTCGAATAGTATAGAAAATATTTTTATTTCATTAATTTATCATATTCTAAGAATTATTATATCATATTAAGAGATAATTTCTCCTAGTCAAAATATATTAATATATTTCTATAAATTCATTTATATGAATTTTCATGTTAGAGATAACATAAATGTATTTACTAGTAAATATTAATTTATTAATTTAAAATGAAAAAATTATTTTTGACTTATAATTGAATATTTGTTATAAAAAAATCTTGAAATCAATATACGGATATCCATATCACTTATTACACAAGATTATCAAAATATTTTATTTTACCAACTACAAATAAATTATTATTGAATAAAAAAATAAAATATTATCAAATAAATTAAATGAGAAAAGAAGTGAAATATCTTAGTTGTGCTATATTTCAATAGACTTTAAAGGGTAAAAAAGAGAATCAAAAGTATCTTTCCTTTAAACCACTTTTAATATAACTAGTAGAAAAGCACGTGCTTCGCACATATTGAAGAATTTTAAAATTATACAATAAGTTTTAAAATTATTATTAAAGTTAAAATAAATACATTAGCTTTTAAAATATTGTAAATCTAAAACAACAAAAAAATGGTAATTTTTTCATATTTAAAGTTAAACTTTTACAAGTAAAAGAAAATTTGAAAATGTTATGCATCATCTGGAGATGATATATTTATAATATAGTTATTGCAGATAGAAAGAAACTTGAATAAAGTGTACATCATCTCAAAATGATAAATTATCTACAAAAATTTTTAAATTAAAGAATACACAATCCTAAAAAATTTAATAATGTGAGATGACATAAAAAGAAACCTAGAATTATTTGAAAATAGAAAATTATATCTGACAAACTATTTTATTACAGGTAATGGAAGTTAAAAATTATTGTAATTATTATAAATTGAAAAACTAAACAACAAAATAAAAATATTACATATAGACAGTTGCTCACTGTTATTGACAAAATAATGTTCATGATATAAATATCTCTAAAATAATACATGATATATCACATTTCTAATAACATAATAATATAAAATACTAAATTTTATAAAGTATTACTATTAGAATAATTAGTGAATAGAGTTTAAATCACTTAGATAACTAAAAATACACTTAATCTATACTATATTTAATGAGATTTAGAGGGTAAAAGAGGAAATCAAAAGTTTCTCCCTCTTAAACCCCTTTTAATATAATAGAGATATAAATTTACTATAGCACAATTATATTTTCTATTTCAATTATTGAAAATTGTGAAATGTTAAAAGACCCTTTGGGGTAAATCATTAGTTTTTTATTTTTTACATTTTTAGCGTCACGTGATAGAAGAATCATTTTTTGGACTAATTTGTCCTTATGTTTTTCTCACAATTCCAAGAAAAGATTTCAATGGTACAAATGCTACTTTGTCTTTAACTGATGTTTAATTTAAACATATTAGTCGGTAATTAGTGATAATTATCATATCATAATAAATATTTGACAAATTAACAATATGGATGATCATAAGAAGATTGAGAATGAAGAGGATGACAGAAGAGCGAGGAAGAAGAAGCAAGAAGATGAGAAAATAGAACAATTCTCATTAACCATTCCCGAAGCTCAATGATACATATTTATACTACCCACATAATTAACTGTAACTGACAATCTAGTTATAACAACTAATTAACAGAATTCACAGAAGTATAATATACTGATATAGCTGAGGTATATCAATTATCATCCCCCTTCAAACTGATGCATCAGTTTGAACTTTAATGAAGAGAAGTATAATGTAAAGGTTTTGTGAAGAGATCTGCAAGTTGGTCAGAAGAGGATGAAGCCGACAAGTAGATATTTTCTTACAACTTTCTCTTTTACAAAGTGATAATCAATTTCAATATGTTTTGTCCTGGCATGAAAGACAAGATTTGAAGCAAGGGAAATAACAGATGCATTATCACACAACAGAGTAGGAGGATGAAGAAGAGGATTTTGTAACTCTTTAAGTAATTGTCTCAGCCAGCTAAATTCAACACCAGCATTGGCTAAAGACCTGCACTCGACTTCTGTAGTGGACCTATGCACTGTAGGTTTCTTCTTGGCAGACCAAGAGATTGGATTGGAATCCAAAAATATCATAAAACTAGATTTAGAACTTCTGTCTGTAGTGTCCCCAACCCAATCTGCATCACAATATGCATGAAGAGATAAAGTGCCTTTCCTGAACAGAATGCCTTGAGTTGAAGTACCCTTAAGGGTTGTTTGTTTTCGGCTTTCCGTGTGGTAAAGTTCGTGGTAATTTGTTTTCCAATACTTTCTCATGTTTGTTACAAGTATTCTCATTTGTCATGGTAAAATTATTTAGCCTGGTAAAATAACAATCTCATATTACTTTCCCTACCACTTTCCCACAAAAATCTACTTTATCAAATAATGTTCTCATTTTACAACACATCTACACATTTTTCAAAATAACTTTTACTTTCTCAAATCTCCATAAAATACCATTATTTGTTTCAATTATTCATACTTGATTTTGATATTTTATTTTCTTCAAGACCAAAGCGTCACAAAAGTGTCGTAAAATATCACGATCCTTGTGGAACCGAAACAATCCTAATACCGGATTTTGATCCACAAACTCATCTCGCAGTCATCTTGTGAGATTAAGATATTCATGTTAATTGAAATGAATGAAATAAAATATTAAGTTTGAATCAATGATAGATAAACTATTCATATATATAATAAATAAAATCTAAATTATTAGAATACATGTTATTAATATGAAATATTTTTTTCAAATTAAAATTAGTTTCTTCCCTAAAATAGATATTATTCATAAACTATCAAAATTTAAAAAATACTAAATTTATAAAGAAGAATATAACTGGATTGTCTATCACGTCTTATTTTTTGTGTGGAATACCAGATCCGTGAGACGAAACCACAAATGAGGGAAGGTCCTTCAATCATTTATATTCAGTTTTAGATTGTATTTAACCAAATTATAAAAAAATTACATCATTATTCTATTTTATTCCTGTAACAGAACTAAAATATTTTGCCCGTTCCTGCCAGAGCTGAAGAATATTGATAATCATGGTATACATATCTATTGAAAAAAAGTACATGTAGTGAAAAAACTGTTATGTATTATTAAATATTTTAATGTGTTAATATAAATGACGGTTATTTATATCAGATTTATTTTTATATATAGAAGAGGAAAATTGAGAAAATTTAATTAAGCACGACATGCATTATTAAGATTTTTTTAGTAATTGCTAATAGAGAATCTGTATACAATTTTGCTATGTAATTTCGAACAATTTGTCACTGAATTTATTTGTACGATGTAACTAAAAAATGATTTTAGGTTTTGGAGTAGTAAGAGAAAAATAGTTGATTTAATTTTATTGACGGATTAATAAAATAGTAAACTAATGAGTGCGTAAAATAATATATATAAGATATAATGTGTACTAGAATATATAAATAATCATTGACAATAAATTAAAGGTTGATAAAAAAAGAAACTATGAATAATAAATAATTTTATTACTTCAATATAATTTATATAACTTTCCCAACAACTTTATCAAAAAATTTCACACAACTTTTCGCTGAATCTTTGACTCTCTTGTCTAGGGTGATGAATTTTTTTCGTTGTTAAAAGCATTCGCAACAAAAATAATTTTACTCGTTGTAGTTTCCTGGTGATGAATATGCTTTTGGTCACTAAAAATCATAAACTATTTTTTTTTGTATTTTATTATGTTTTGGTCAGTGAAAATATTAAACCAATTAGAACTTGGTCACAAATTTTCAAGACTAAGTTTTAGACAAAAAAAAAAGAAACAAGAAAAGAATAACATACATAGATGAATAAGCACATATTATCATTACCATGTTTCGATCGTGCATTAACTTCACATTAATTACTCAAAAAAAAGCTTCTAAACATAAACAACTTTCAAGAAGCTTCACAAAAATATTTCAAAATATGGTTTTTCAAGTTTCTCATAGCTAAAGTTGTTCAAAAGAAACTTCAAAAACCATAATTGTTCAAGTAGATGAGTTGTCGCGAGGAGGAGGAGGAGTAAAACCATTACTAAGAGCCCATTCCAATAAGTTGCCTAATGCGCTCCGAATGGTGGACAATTCTGCTTGTAAAATCTTCCCCTTGCTTTTCGAATACTTTGAGGATGACGATGCAGATTGTGTTCCATGTCCAGAAACTCTATTTCACCGAAGGACCTCCTCCACTATTTATTCGTCAGTGCGAGGTTGGGTACCCTTAACTACAGGCTCATCCTGTAACGAACATGCGCTCTTGTAAAATAGTTGTTAGCTACATATATACATTGTGTAAACTTGGGAAAACTACAAAGCATCATAAGAGCAAAGAAAGACCCATAACAGGAGTGACAGAAATATGAAAAGCTCAATTTCCAACTCCTTCCATTTTCTTCCTGGTTATCCATTAATTAAAAACTCTTATCATCCATGACTTCTAGCTAAGCATAGTTAAGGCAAATAAAAAATACAATGTCAAGTAAATGGATAACAAATCACTGAGCACTTAAAACTCCCTAAGAAATATAAAGGAAATTGATTTTAATAGCACACAAAAAATGATTAGACCCATTCTTTCTAACTCTATTAGGTGCAATTGACAAAAAAGTCCCACAATTCTATACAGTCAGTAGTGTAAACAACTTTTCAGAGATGATTTCAAATGAAAATAACAACTACTACTAAAAGTGAATAGAGAGAAAGAGAGATATGAGTTTCAGGCTAAAGATTTCACCAGGGGGAAATAATCAATAAGGAAGGTCTATCACTACACATTCGAAGCAATATTTCTTCATCATGAGAATTTTTTTTTCAAATTAATAATACTACACAATTCTCATATTAGAACAAGGGAACACATATCAGAAGTAATATCCATATAAAAAAGTTCTAATGACATAATCAAAATATTAAATTACATTTTCTAAATAGGAAAAAAATACATTATTGATACAATCCAAGTAACAAAACATTGTGATTCCAATTTGATACGATTTCCCTTCAAGAAAACTCTAATCTAACACAACAACAACTCAAATATTGATAAACAGAGAGAAACACCTAATTTTTCATACTTCAATCTATGTTTCATCTAGGAAATTCATCCAATTAGGTGTTGGGGGGATGGACGACCACCTCAAGAAAACTCACCAGAAAACTGACAAATTCAATATATTCAGAGAAAAAAAAGACTATCCATATAAAAAAGTCTAATGACATAATCAAAATATTAAATTATCTTTTCTAAATAGGAAAAAATACATTATTGATACAATCCAAGTAACCAAACTTTGTGATACCAATTTGATACGATTTTCCTAAAAGAAAACTCTAATCTAACACAACAACAGCCCAAATATGGATAAACAGAGAGAAATACCCAATTTTTCATACTTCAATCTATGTTTTATCCAGAAAATTCACCCAATTAAGTGTTTGGGGGGGGGGGGGNAATGACATAATCAAAATATTAAATTACCTTTTCTAAATAGGAAAACAATACATTATTGATACAATCCAAGCAACCATACATTGTGATACCTTTTCTAAATTCAATATATTCAGAGAAAAAAAAAGAGAATATCCATATAAAAAAGTTCTAATGACATAATCAAAATATTAAATTACCTTTTCTAACTAGAAAAAAGCACATTATTGATACAATCCAAGTAACCAAACATTATGATACTAATTTGATACGATTTTCGTCCAAGAAAACTGTAATCTAACACAACAACAGCCCAAATATGGATAAACAGAGACAAACACCCAATTTTCCATATTTCAATCTATGTTTCATCTAGAAAATTCATCCAATTAGGTGTGAGGGGGGACCACCTCAAGGAAACTCACCAGAAACCTGACAAATTCAATATATTTAGAGAAAAAAAAAGTATCCATATAAAAAAGTCTAATGACATAATCAAAATATTAAATTACCTTTTCTAAATAGGAAAACAATACATTATTGATACAATCCAAGCAACCATACATTGTGATACCAATTTGATACGATTTCCCTGCTAGAAAACTCTAATCTAACACAACAACAGCCCAAATATGGATAAACAGAGAGAAACATCTAATTTTTCATACTTTAATCTATGTTTCATCTAGAAAATTCACCAAATTAGTTTTTTTTTTTGGGGGGGGGGGGGGGGG
>QANY01000261.1:79813-260230 GCA_003255025.1 Datisca glomerata | reverse complement strand
GCGACCACCTCAAGGAAACTCACCAAAAAATTGATAAATTCAGTATATTTAGAGAAAAAAAGAGTATCCATATAAAAAAGTTCTAATGACATAATCAAAATATTAAATTACCTTTTCTAAATAGGAAAAAAATACATTATTGATACAATCCAAGTAACCAAATATTGTGATACTAATTTGATACGATTTCCCCGCAAGAAAACTCTAATCTAACACAACAACAGCCCAAATATGGATAAACAGAGAGAAACACCTAATTTTTCATACTTCAATCTATGTTTCATCCAGAAAATTCATCCAATTAGTTTTTTTTTGGATGGAGGGGGAGGGGGGGGTGACCACCTTAAGGAAACTCACCAGAAAATCCACAAATTCAATATAATCAGAGAAAAAAATTTTAATGCTCAATATTATTGAACTTAACTTCATTATAAAGGAAACTCACTAAAAAATTTCCACTGCAGTACTGATTTCATCTGATAACCAATTACACAAATCAGAACATATAATAATGACATAAATTCATAGCATACGACAAATTCAAAACATATTAGTCTAATTACTTACATATCTTTCTCGAGCCTCAACATTCTGCCAACCTTTACAAGTTGTGAGGTGCATGTAGTGAAATATTTGAACACGACTAGGTGCTTCCCTATTTGCAACTTCCAATCCAAATGCAGTAAGATTTGAGACATTAGTCATAATACTATACATTATTAAACCAAAGTAAAAACAATTTTTTCTCTCATTTGACGATATTGGTAGTTGAGAAATGATAGATTTCCTCCATTATGATTATATGAAAGCTTTTTACAGTTTTTAGCATTGGTGATAGAGTGCGCCTGTAATTTATGAGTTTAAGAATTTAAATAATCAAATGAGTTCTTAGCATCATATAAGTTCTTAGATGTTGTATTAACAACTAAAATCATGTTAATCATTAAGACTAAGCTTGGAAGTACTTAACATAATTTTCATGTTTATAAAAGATTTACAATATTCTAACTTTTCATTATAAAATAGAAATACATTAAAGGTCCTTACTAACAAAATACCAAAAACAACTTAAATAAGTAAGTTTATATAGATAACCCTTCTCCATTATCATTATTTTTTATTTATTTGATGAATTATTTTATAGATTTAATAACAATTATTTCTTTGTAAATTCTTATGAAATTTTATGTTTAGTTTTCATCATGAACATATGAGTTTTCATTTTAGCAGAAAACATATCTTTGTAAATTGTTGTGAATTTTCTTTAGATTTTAACACTTAATAAAGCACCAGTCAAAATATTGCTTAGAGAAAGCTTAGAGATTTAACCTTCAAACCAGTAGATCCTCCACCATAAGAATCATACTAAACAGGGGAGGAGAAATGGATCTTTGTCGCGCAGGGGAGGAGGAACGACTTTGTCGCGTTGGGGAGGAGGAACGACTTTGTGGCGGGGTGAGAGCTGTGGGAATGAGAGGTTCAACTTTCCTCTTTTTGTTTGAGTTGGATACCTTGTTAAAACTATGTCATTTTAACAAGGTAAAATATATTTTAGTGATGAAAAAAATACCCGTTGCTAAAACCTTACTCTTTCCCGATGAAATTTTATTTCGTCGGTAAAAGACCTAAAAAATACATTTTTAATGACGATAGAGGGACTTGTGCAGCTTGCAGACATGATTAGGAAAATTTGGATGCACAAAACCTTGGGGTTGTGACATATATACTTCTTCTTAAAGATGACCATGTAGAAAAGCGTTCTTTACATCTAATTGATGTAAAGACCAACTGAATTAAGCATCTAAGGAGAGAAGCAACTTAACAGTAGTAGACTTTACAACAAATTTGAAAGTCCCAGAATACTCAAGTACATGTTGTTGATGAAAGACCTTGGCAACAAGCTTGGATTTGTACTTTGCAACTGTCCCATCAGGTTTGTACTTCAATTTGTAGAAACACTTACACCCAATGATGTTCTTATTTGTCTGAATGAGGGTAATGGGCTGAGATACTGCTAAATAGGACTTCTTAAAAATTCCAGCTTTTGACCTAGTTGTCATATTATGAGTATTACATGCAGTACAAGAAGAGGAACAATAGTTGTATGTAATGGACTGTTAGAGACAGGTTATGACGTTATAGGTAGAACAAGTTGATTTGACTAAGAAATAGGAAGAAAGGGTAAGTCAATAGAGATAGAAGAGATAGGAACAATTGAAGTTATTTTAGGAGATAAATGACCTATAATAGGACTCAAATCAGAAGAACTATCACATGATAGGTGTATACCAATTGAAGTATTAGAATTATCTTGATAATAGTTATTCAGAGAAGGGCTTACATCAGTGATATTATGCGTAGGAAACATAAAAGGTATAACAGTAGGTTTTTAGACTGATTGATTATGAAGGAAGATTTAGAAGACATAGATGAGCATGCAGAAAAAGGAAAATTTTGCTAATAAAAAATAACATGACTAGAAATGATTATCTTATGTGTAGAGGTGTTGTAGCACATATAGCCTTTAGAGTGAAGTGAATATCCTAAGAAAACATGCTTATTAGACCTAGGTTGAAACTTATTTGAGTTAAATGGTCTAAGTAATGGATCGCAAGCACAACCAAATACCCTTAAAGCAACATAATAAGGCAAATAACCAAAGAGTGTTTCTAAAGAACTTTTATTATTAAGAACAAGAGTAGGCATTTTGTTTATAAGAAAAGTTACAGTAGAAAAAACATAGAACCAGAAACTTAGATGCAATGAGCTATTGTATATAAGAGCTAAAGTTGTTTCTCTCATATGTCAATTTTTTCTTTCAACAGTACTATTTTGCTGAGGGGTATTAGGGCATGACAGTTGGTGAAAAATACCATTTGTAGTGAGGTAAGCATCAAAAGATTTTCTTATGTATTCACCTCCTCCATCTGTCCTAAGTATTTTAATTCGTTTATAGAGAAAATTCTGAATAAAGGGAAAAAAATTTGACAAATGATAGAAACTTCTGATTTCTGAGAAATTGAGAAAATCCATGTATATTTGGAGTAATCATCAACAAAAGAAGCATAATATTGAAATCCATTTACAGAAGTAATAGGGGTTGGTCCTCATACATCACTATGAAGAATATCTAAAGGACATAAAGAAAGAGACCTTGACAAAGAAAAATGTCGTTTAGACATCTTGCTTTTGATACAATTAGTACAGATACAAGAATCAAGATCTCAATCACATGTTGTGCCAGCTTTATTAAGTATTTCCTGTCCTATACTATTTGAGTGGTTCCCTAAACGTCTGGCCAAATAATGTTGGATAACCTGCTGCCAATGAGAGCTATAACTTTGGGTTTAGGAGGAAGATTGGATTGAAGAGAGCTTGGAATGAGATATAGGCCATTTTCACTTGGCCCCTTGAACAATATCTTACCTGATATTTTATCCTAAATAAGAAAGAAATCAACATCAAAGGTAAAAGTGAACTTATTGTCAAGACATAATTTATGAATAGATAAAATATTGGTTGTGATTTGAGGAACATAAAGAATTTATTTCAAAAGAAAGTTATGTTTATGAGTAGGGAGAACACCATAACCTGTATGAGTAATTTGTAAATGTTGTCCATTACCCACAACAATTGAATCCTCTCCATTATATTTTTCAGTAAGTTTCAAATTCGACAACTCTAAGGTCAAGTGTGCATTGCATCCATTGTCTGAAATCCAAGTTGAGTTGTTTGCTCATTCATAGTTAGCTTGAGAATAAGTGGCTGCAATGGCAGGAAGCTGGGCTGGAGTATGTCTGCCTTGAAAGGAATAATCCATCATGTGATAGCAAACAAGTGCATTGTGTCCTGGTTTATTACATATTTGACAAGAAGGTTTGGATGTATTATTGAAGGAGATAGTATTATTAGAGAAAGAATGACTAGTAGGAGGATTATTTAAGAATTATGTACTAGAACTAAATTGTGTACTTGAATTAAATTGATTTGTAGAGTTACTTCTTTTTTTACCTCTTAAGTTTTAAAATCTTGAATTGCCTCTAAATTGACCTCTACCTCTACCTCTGAAGTTCTGATTTCTAATATGATTGGTCATCATCGCCATTACTTTCATCTTGTGTTCTTGAAATTTATGTTGTTCATTCAATCTTTGTTCTTCAGCCTTTAGTAAGACATGAAGATCTTCAAGTAACAGAGGGTCTGACCTTGTTCTGGTAGAGGTTTTGAGGGCAGAATAGTCATTTGGTAAACCATTGAATGTCTTATAGTTCTTTGATCCTTTGTACATAATCATCTATACTTTCATTACCCTTCTTGGTGATGGTCTGCTATTCACCTTTTAACTGAAGGATATTTGATCTTGATAGAGAAGAAAATCTTCTTTTAAGAGTGGACCAAATCTCCCTAGAATTCTTTGAGCCAACAACATGTAATAAAGCTAAATTGGAAAGAGTAACATTAATCAAGGTCATCAGCGCACGATCTTGTGAGTCCCAAGAAAGAAACTTTGGACTGACAGTAGTTGTCTCATCACCTTCATTGTCAACTTGATACTTACTCGGACAAACTAAGGAGCCATCAACATGACCAAAAAATTCATGAGCTTTCAGAGTTGACTTGATTTTATAGCTCCATAAAACATAGTTGCTAGAATCGAGTCTGACAGAAATAAGGTTGCAAATGTTTGTTAAAAGAAAAATCGGGGAAGACGAGGAAGCCATAGACGCGTGTCTAGAATGGTTCTGATACTATAAAATAGGTTATTTGTGTGCTCTGTGTGTTATGACAGTAAGAATATTGCGAATGAAGAGGATGAAAGAAGAGCGAGGAAAAAGAAGCAAGAAGATGAGAAAATAGAATAGTTCTCATTAACCATTCCCGAACCTCAATGATACATACTTATACTAACATAATTAACTATAACTAACAATCTAGTTATAACAACTAATTAACAAAGTACACAGAAATATAACATACTGATATAGCTGAGGTATATCCATTATCAAGTTTACCGTAAGCAAATACAAAATTTGGATGTCGAAAAAATATTTTTCTACTCTATCCCAACTTATGTTTTTAAGTTTCTCTTAAAAAAAATTCTCTATTTTTGTAACCTACCCTTAATCTAATTAAATATTATATATATAATCTTAGAATATGAAATTATTTACTTGGTGATGTAGTGAATAAATGGCACTTTTTTATCATTCATGTTACAAAGTTCATAATTTTAAAGTTGTTCATTTCAAAATTATAACCTCACAATTTACATTTGCATGTTAAGAAAAGAATTTTAGAAGTGGCGACTAAGAATGTTAAGGGTTGGTTTTAATTTTTTTTTCTTACGTTCGTTTAAGAGTTACATGACAATTATCCTTTTGTCTTCTTGGTTTGTGTCAAAATTAATCATTCATTAGCGTCTATTTATTCTTTTTACCACCATTTCATCTCCCCTTTGGTCTCTAATATGAAAAGTCGCTCTAGCTTTCTTCATCATTATGAGTTTATTTGAAGTTTTTTATCATACAAGTTTTTTTATTCTCCATGATCATGAGTAATAATTATAGTTTCTATCCAAAATATTATATTTTCTAATTATCAAGTCTTAAAATAACTAATCATGAATAAAAAATGTACGATTCAGAAACATCACGAATCATGACTAAGATACTATTTTCCTACAATTTTTGTTGTCAAAAGTTCAAAAACAATTCTGGAATTGTGCAAGCGTCGAGCTCAGGTGTCAAGTCTCCCTATTAAGACAATTTTTTCTGATCATAACTATTTATATGTACGACTTAATATCTTCATTACGTAATATAATCTTAAACGTTGAATCATTTAACTGACAAGAAAAAGAAAAGAAATTAGGTCCTTATTTTTTATTTTAATCCATATCTTTCCTGTGACAAAAAAGAAGATAAGTCGGACATAATTTTCATCTTACAAGCTACATATTTTTAAGGAGTAATTTATCATGTGTCTTATAATATTACATATCAACCGTGCACGCAAAGTAAATCTAAAAACAGTAATAAAATTGTGAACAGTCAAAGAAAATAGTAAAGTCGCATTATTTTCATGTACTAATTACATGGTTTAATTGCGCTTTTAGAATCATAATGAGATTGACCTCTGAATCAGAATTACTCAGAAATTGTTCAGAATTAACAATCGAATTATTTTGTTTACTTAACATAGGAATTAGAATTATAATGAGGGAGAATGTGAATATGATTGTATGTATATACTCAGTATAAGAATTTAAATCAGAATATGAAACCTTACGAAATTTAGAAATGTAGTAATATTTTCATTATATAAAAATCTTTTTAGATTTTCCCGCACACTTATTATTAACATTTTATCCCATTATCATTTTAATATATTGACTTACAATTAATATTATTATTAATTTATAACATGATTATATCTATCAATAAATTATTAGTATAATGTATGCTACTAATATTATTAATACATTAATAATTATTAACTAATAGTAAATATATACTAATGGGAAAGGGTATAAAATCTGACAAGTTAAGCAAGATGGTAGCTTCTAAACGATATAATATATAGTCAATATGCATCACTAATATATATTAGTAATATAATGTTGGGCAACATAGAAGGACAAAAATGAAGGGAAACAAAAAGGCGAAAAAATAGTTTCTCGTCATTCAAGTCGTCTCATTCTCGGATAAGACTCTTAGGAGTCGCTTAGTATATGAGTATCTTACCTTAGATGTTTGGAATGTTAGTGAAGTTTAGAGATTCTCTTATTTGATATGACAAGTTGTAAAACTTTTTGATACCCGGAATGCAAAGATACCCTCCACCATTGAGGGGTGTCTCCATTCCTGACATCTCATATTAATTATTTCTTATGATTTTTCTCAAACTAACATTCATCACTCCCTCACATCATATTTTATATGCATGTTAAACAATGGGTAATTGGACATTTAAAATATGTTTACTAATTACCCAATATGGCTATAATTTTTATTTTTGAAATACCAATATGAATATGACTATGATTAATTATGTGTTTACGGTATCTTGAATATGTGAGATTATTTTTAATTCTAGTATTATATGTTAGTCCAAGAGTAAATGTAAAATTGTAAATTGATAAATTCTTATAATATTTCTTACATATTCCATCAAAACAAATAAAATAATTTAACATTTTCGCTGTATAATTTATTTTTTATTTTATTTTTATCTTTTCTCAACTGTCATCCTTTCTTGTTATTTTATTTGTATCTTATTAATTAATTATTTCATCCTCAATATTTTTTAGGTAAATTTATAATGTAACCATTGATAAAGTAACAATTTAACCATTAAAATTTAGTAAGCATGTAAATAAAAATGAGTAAAAATAAATAAATTAAAAATTATATTTTACCTTATTATAAATTAAGTAATAAATAATGGAGAAAAATAAATTAATTATCAAGTCGTATATAAACATAATTCAGTTCAAGGGTAAAATTGAAAATTTATAATTATACATATAACACTCTCTTCCACATTCCATCAAAACAAACAAAATAATTTAATATTCTTATCATTAAATCATAACATTTCTAAGTATAACAAATAAAATAATTTTAATTTTTTGAACATATACTTTCCCACAATTATATTTCAATAATTTTATTCTAAAAATCATTTCCGAACATATATTAGCTTTTGGTGAAGAATCTAACTCCGAGGGTCAACAGAGTAGTTTTCAGGTCAAAACAAAATAGAAATAAACTGTAAAATTTGCAAAGTAAATAACAAAATAGAAATTACGATGGGGTTTGCCCTTGATTAGTAATTATTATTGGTTGTTGATCGCACTTTACATTTGAGATATTTTTCTTTTATCTATGTGAGCGTGTGCCATATCATTTTATCATTAGTCGTGATAGTTTCATTTCTTTTTGTGCACAATTTATTCCTTTGCACTTAAATTATTGGTATAATTTAAATTACCATGAATGGCCAAGCTTTAAAATTCTAATGGATGCCACGTGGCAGGAGAGGAAAAATGTAGGACCCATCTTTATCGTTTGGTAGTCAACTTGTTTGGTTCTGGCCGGCCGTCGACATGAAATAAAGAAATTAAGATTCATGTTCAAGTAAAAACAATTGGTAATTTTCATAAAAACAGTTGGTTTTAATTGGCCAGTCAACACTTGATGCTTATTTTATAAGTGGAAGAATATAATTAATTGACCGTGCATTCGTATTATTTTATAATTTGGATAATCATAGATTAATTAATAGGTCTATTTATGCATTACTTTTTGTTGTTATACGAAATATTTGCAAATTCATAAATTATGGCAATTTCACTGTACACATATTATACGGTACAAATGCTGTTTGACGTACATTTAAACAGAAATTATGTATATAAGTATAAATTTTATAAAACAGTCACTATATCATATATAGACCGTGCCTAGAATTTTCTCACACTACAAGAAAATAGGTCTACGGCAACGGTCATTTGAGTCTACGGCGACGGTTTAAAACTGTCAAAATCGATAGGGCGACAGTTGGAGAACTGTCGGGATCATCGCCGTCGGGATTGAATCATCGACGGTTTTCACAACCGTCAGAGAAACGTCGCGACAGAGACTCTAAAGCGACGGTTATTATAATAATTTGCGGCGGTTTGACACCGTCGCTAAATATAATATACCGCGACATTTTTAAAACCGTCACAAATGTATATATAACGACGTTTTAAAACCGTCGCTAAAGAGGGAGTCTTATTGCGACGGTTTTGTCCTAGTCTAATTTTTCACGTCGGTTCTTAAACCGTCGCAAAAACACTGCTTTCACATATTCCTTCCTATTTCTGCTTATTCCAAAAATTCTTACATGTTAACACAATTTTAATAGGGTATATATTTCCACAATAGTCAGAGCAGTATCAATCTATATATTTACAGAGCGCATAATTATAAAGCATTAAATCATTAATTATATATTCAAACTATAATAGATTATCAATATAAATTATTTAATGAGTTCAAAGTATGAAAATTTGAAATAACAAAATATCTTGGAAGTATTATTAAATAACGTTAAACAACAAAAGGTTACCCTAATCTTTATGAGAGTCTTGCATAAACTTCATAATTAAGCTCAACTTGGAGTGTATCTCTGAATATTCAGCCAACACCTGGTTATATTTCTCACGCATCTCTGAACATTCAGCCTCTAACTAAGGCACCCATGCGCATTGAGCCTCTAAGTCAGCAACTCGTGCACGTTGGGATTCTAGCTCAGTTGATAAACGAGTAGAATCTCGCGTGGACGATTCCCCACGATAATGTGAGAACACTTTAGATGAAGTTATCTCGAGTCCTAATGAACGCACTCGTCCAGGATGCTTTGGACCCAATAGTTGTAAGAACGCGTCGTTTGGTGAAATTGGATCATAATCACCATATGAAATTTGACTCAAGTGCTCTTCAAGTTTCACCTATAATACAAAATTAAGACTTAGTATCACTAAACATGTAATAACTACTTAAAAACTTGATATTAATATTACAATTTATACTTACTGCAACGTTTGCAGTCTTTTCATTTACATAAATTCCATCTTTTTGTTCATGTGAGGCTACAAATAGCTTCATCCTTGAGTGCTCTCTTTGAAGCTCTTCTGTCTATAAAATGAGAACATATGATTATATATACTTAAAATAATTATAAAGTTTAGAATTTACCATTTCTGCTCTTATCGTTGGTATACTGGTATGCCCCAACGTGTGAGGGTATTTTAGTCTACTCTATGATCTTTTGTTAGCTGCAGCGTGCTTCTATATTTATGAAAGATAAATAAAAGTTAATTTATTTCACATACAACTAATCATAGATGTGTAGTAAAAAATCATACATTTCCTTCTTCTGAGTACCATTACGAATTATCACAACAAAACTCTCTTTGTAATAGCATCATTCAAGTGTTTTAATGCCTCTTCCTCCGTTTTATATGTCGCGATATATTCATTTTTTATTATGCTCTTCTCATCCTTCTATCTTGCATTTAAGGATGTCAAAACATATGCTATATGACATTCTTCTACAGCATATTTTGACTATAAAAGATTAGTACATAATTAAATATGGTTTCTTATATGTTCATATACGTACATATATAAATATATACATACATACATATATATATATATGTATGTATGTATATATGTATGTATATGAACATACAAGCAACCATACCTTTTCTATTTCCCACTGTTGATCTTTATGATACCGCGACACATGCCTCCAATCATATTGTATGGGTAAAATATTATGTCGTCTAGCAAAGGTACCACAAAATCTTGTGAAATTTCCTTTATTAGTATCGATGACCTGACCTTGGGCATTGAAAACCACATGTATTCTATCATCGCCTGATCTGGCCCATATAGATGTCAACTGCGTTTGTCCTCGCGTACGCCGCTTAGATGGTTCTATTTAACAAAATATTGAATAACATTATGATAATTAAATGAAACATTATTTTATTATCTCAATTAACTTGAATATTGAATAAGAGTGAACAAACCTTCTGTTTCCATATTCATATCATGATATTTATTTGATCCTTCAGATTTAGTAGGAGAGTCAATATTCAATCGAGTATCTAAATGTGATGATTGACGTCTCAACGAGGTCATGGTGTAATCCTGCACATGTTAATCATTATGACTATATCTGACTAAGAAAATTTTTAAAACTAAGAAAACATAAAAAGATACATGTTTATGAAACATTCAATCACATTATTTAGAAAAGTTGTTATCATGATCGCTTTTATAATCATATGCCATGTCAACATCTACTCGAACTTAGTTCACTTCTTCTAGATTTTGTCCGTTGAGAACTTTGTCGTTATGATGGATTCCGTTATCACTTTCCAGCTCTAGTACTCCCATGTCATACAAATCTCTATGCTTTGTATGGAAAACTACATACCAGTATTTATCCTTTGGATCATCAACATAATATACTAAATGTGCTTGTGATGCAAAGATAAATGGCTCGTGCTTCAAATGCTCTTCGGTATGAGTCAAACGTAAAAAATTAACAAGTGTAAACCCATATCGATCAGTCTTTACTCTAATACCTTCAGTAGGGTCAATCCAATCACATTTGAATAAAATCACTTTGAATTTCTCATAATAATTCATCTCAATGATATCTTTAAGAATTCTACAAATCAGTCATCTCTCCATCTCCTATATTTGCATAACTTGCTATCTCTGATGTTACTATTACTCCACTATTTTGAGAGTTACGAAGGCTATCACTTTCCCTGTGTACGAATCCATTAACATTGTATCCATCATACTTCTTCACCTCAATATTTGGACCTTAAGCTAACCATCTCAACTCTTCTAACGCATTATTTCCCCTTTTTGTTATCTATTCATTAAAAAAGTATTCAACATCTATTGAACCATATATAATTAAATAATTCAAGTACATCTATTGAACTTACTTTAGATGTAAACCGATTAAGAAATTTATCATGAAGTACGCGTTCGACTTCATTATGAGAAGGTCGACGCCTAGGTGTCGTCTTTTATAATTATCTGCAAATTCTCTGCAATTATTTTAGATAAAATAAGTAACACACTAAAGTAATAGCCCTTATAAGGGATGTAAGTCAATTTTCCAAACTATATATTTGAGACTTACTTACGAAATGGATCAATCAACTCACAATTAAACAACACAAATTGATGTGCTTGTGTCAATGTGATGCTATCAAGCACATCAGTTTTTGCCTTCTTTGTAGGTCGGCCCAACATAGGAAAGAGAGAAACATTTTATGTTGTTTGCTCATCTATAAAATCATTATTCCTCGAAGGCCGATTAAATTTTGTTTCAACTCCATCTAAATACCTTGAACAAAATGTTGTACATTCATACATAATGTAAGTCTCGACAATTGAACCTTCAGGATGAGCTCTATTACGCACATAAGATTTTAGTTTACCTAAATACCTAACATAAATACTGTAGATACAGTATTTTATCCGGTCCAATACTTTAAAAATATAAATTTTATTTTTTGGCCCATATACTAGTCTAAGACTATAAGTATGATTTGAAAAATTGCTCAATGTCTAAAAATAAGAAGAATTGTCCAAAGACTAAAAAATAAAAAAGGACCAAAAATAAAAAGTGATGCCCTAAGTTTGCCTATAAATGGAGGGGGGTCTTCACTTAAAAAAGAGGATTGAAGAGTGTGAAAGAGAGGTGATTTTAGAGAAAGAAAGAAAGGTCTTGAGAGAGAAGGAAATGATATCTTTTAGAGAGAGAGTGCGTGAGAAAATATGAGATACTTTCTAAGATAGAGAAAGAGAGTCTACACTTCTATTCATCTTTCATCTTCTTCCATTCTTTTTCTTAAGTTAGTTTAAATTTTCTTACATTTTGGCTTACAATATATCTTTTTAATTATTTTTCACCATCTCTCTTCTTCATACTCATGTAGTTGGTATTTTTTTATTTCTTTTTCCATACATAAGTTATTTATTCCTTCTTTATCATTTCTACTACTCTTAATCTTAAGTTTTATTTTCATGCATTGATGATTTCTTTACAAGTTTGAAAATGAGATGTTTTTGTCAGCAACTCAATCAATGCGGATTTAAATCTTTTGATGGGTGTAAAATTAACTCAATGTGAATCAACCCTTTAATGGTTTGAAAGTGTACATTTGATGTAAAGATCCCTTATGATACTTTCTCATACATAAAACAGAGAGTAAAACCTCTAAACAAGATTATGCTAATATTTAAACTTTGAATTTTTTATGTTCTTACAAGTGTTTTCTTTTTATAGATTTTGTTTATCATTTTAGTGACACTTGTTTAAACTAATCATCATACATGATCATTCCTAGCAATGAAGGAAGAAAATAAAAATGGTAATTAGTAAACTAAATAGTACAAAATAAAAATTAGAATATTTATATCCCAAACAAAAAATATTCTATTCTGAAAGCTTTTTTTTTTATCTTTTTTAATGACACTTATTTAAACTAGTTTTCACCAGTGATCATTCACTTCCTATTTGATTAGTAATGGCTAATGAGGGAAAAAAGAAAAATAGTAATTAGTAGATTAAGTAGTCAAAAATAAAAAAAAAATGGGCATATTTATGTAAAAAAATCTATTTTTTTTATCATTTTACTTTCAATTTCTTTTATAATTTATTATTATTATTATTATTATTATTATTATTATTATTATTATTATTTAAGAAAACAAAATCTTGTAACAGAGGAAATCCTTTGTTGCAGACAAGAGCTGCGGCAAAGATGCTGAGCTTGCTACGGCTGTAAGTTGTAGCTTTCTACATTTTAACATTTTTTTTGTTAATTCTTCTCTCTTTTCCTTTAATTTCATTTTATTTTATTTTTCTTTTATGAACATATGATAAAATCTTATGTTTATTTCAATTCATACTTCTTTCTTCCATTCTTTACATATTCTACATATTTGTTTACTTTTCACAATATCTTTAAATTTGTCACATATTTTATCATTTTTTTAACTTTTCTTACCTTTTTTTCTTCATAATAATTATTATTCATATCTCATATTCATTTATGTATCATTATCATATTTTCATGATTATAATGTGATTCTTATTTTATTCTCTTATCATTAGAATTAGCGCTCATAAATTAAAACCATAAAAATTAGATTTAAATTTTGTTAATTTTATTATTTAGTTTTCACTAAAAAAACTCTATGACGGACTTTGAGATTTTTGGGATACCAAATTTATTGAACTACTGAGGTGAGGAATTATTCATGGGATACCGTGAATAACTTTAATAATGCTTTGATTTAAAAATATATAAAAAATAAAAAAATAATTTTTCGATGGTCTTTGTACCACCCATTAAATGTCCTATTATGTAGAGAGCAATTATATCAAAGAAAAATGATGCATGCATATGATCAAAAATTGCGTCCCCGATGTTTCCGAGAAGGAGACTTGGTGTTGAAAAAGATATTCTCATATCAAAAGGATCACTGGGGGAAGTGGACTCTAGATTACGAAGGACTTTTCAATGTCAAGAGGGCCTTCTCTAGAGGAACTATCATGCTAACAAACATGGATAGAGTTTATTTACCGCATACAGTTAATTCTGATGCAGTCAAGAAGTACTGGAGAAATTCTTATTCCAAAATTTTTCCAAATCCTTGTTTGTAGACATTGTTCATCATCAATGAAGAGTCTTTTTTCAGTTGACAAATACATATACTTCATCTTCTCGTTATTTCCATATTTCTTATTCCTCTCAATTCTATGATATCATTAATTACTCTTGAAAAAACTCAAAAGCATAAACTTGGTTAGGTGAAAGCTAATTGAAAAAAAAGAGAGAAAAGAATTGGAACTAAGAAAGGTGGTCTGAGTGCGAGATGAAATCTGAAAAATCATCACAAGAAAAGTCGGTATGCACATGATGAAGGCCAAAACACGATTGGAGGATTACAATTAATGTACAGAAAAGAAGCAAAATATGGAGAAATTGTTTATTTTTCTTCATCATCAACGGGAAGTCAAATACTATGGCATAAACCAATGAATAAGGATGCATCATTTTCTTGANGGGGAGGGGGGAGGATATGGCTACATTAGTCCATTTTCAAAAAATCATCAAATAATTTTTTTATAAATGTACAAAATCATGCATAGCATGCATGCACGTAAAATCACTACTTTGCATTTATATTCAAGAATTACAATGCATAGACATGTATCATATTGGTCTATTTTAATACAATTCAAGTGCATGAATCATTTCAGGATATTTTTTCTGAAATCCACACATGACTTTTCAACATTTAGAGCTTGCATTAGTCTAGCTAGATATGAATCTTATAAATCAGATCAAACACTTTATTTTCTCCGGTTAAATCGAACCCGATTTTGTAGCGGTCGAAGCCCAGTGTCAGCGCCTGACCCGTTTCAATTAACATGGTTAAATCAAACCCGCATCCAGTCAAGGTCGAAGCCAGTATCAATCTAGGTCCACATCATTTCTTTATCCTTCGTTAAATTGAACCCGATTTAGTCGCGGTTGAAGCCCGGTGTCAGCGCCTGGTCCATTTCAATTAATATGGTTAAATCGAATCCGAATTGAGTCGAGGTCGAAACCTATGTCTATCTAAGTTCATTTTATAGAATCCGAATAAGTCTAGTTTTCTATTCCCCTTATCCGTATTGTCTTTTCTCGATCAAAATACTTATTTGTACATTTGTACACCTTCTAAGTTTAGAAGTGTGAACAAAGAGGGGCAACTGTAGATATAATATTTTATCCGGTCTAATACTTTATAAATATAAATTTTATTTTTTGGCCCACATACTAGTCTAAGATTATATGTGTGATTTAAAAAAACCCAAGGCCTAAAAATAAGAAGAATTGTCCAAGGACTAAAAAATAAAAAAGGAGCAAAAAGGACTAAAAATAAAAAATGAAATCCTAAATTTACCTATTAATAGAGGGTAGGTCTTCACTTGAAAAAGTGGATTAGAAAGTGAGAAAGAGATGTGATTTAAGAGAGAGAAAGAAAGGTCTTGAGAGAAAAGGAAGCGATATCTTTTAGAGAGTGTGTGTGTGGAAAAATAGGAGATACTTTCTAAGAGAGAGAGAAAGAGAGTTTACGCTTCTATTCATCTTTCATCTTTTTCCATTTTTTTCTTAAGATAGTTTAAATTTCTTGCACTTTGACTTACAATATATCTTGTTAACTATTCTTCATCATCTGTCTTCTTCATACTCATGTAGTTAGTATTTTTTTTTGTTTCTTTTTTCATACATAAGTTATTTATTCATTATTTATCATTTATCCTACTCTTAATCTTAAATTTTATTTTCATACATTGATGACTTCTTTACAAGTTTGATAATAAGATGTTTTTGTCATCAACTCAATCAATGAGGATGAGAATAAATCTTTTGAAGGGTGTAAAATTAACTCAATGTGAATCAACTGTTTACGAGGTAAAAATGTACATTTGATGCAGAGATCGCCTCTGATACTTTCTCATACATAAAAATACAGAAAATAGAGAGTAAAACCTCTATATAAGATTATGTTAATATTTAAATTTTGAATCTTTTTATGTTCTTACAAGTCTTTTTTTTTTAGATTTTGTTCATCATTTCAGTGACACTTGTTTAAACTAGTCACCATCCATGATCATTTATAGTAATTAAGGAAAAAGAAAAAATGATAATTAGTAAACTAAGTAGTACAAAATAAAAATGAAAATATTTATATCCCAAACAAAAAATATTCTATTTTGAAAGCTTATATTTTTATCTTTTTTTAATGACACTTACTTAAACTATTTATCACCAATGATCATTCACATCCTATTTGATTAACAATGACTGATGATGGAAAGAAGAAAAAATGGTAATTAGTAGATTAAGTAGTCAAAATATTAAAAAATGAACATATTTGAGTCCCAAAAAAATCTATTTTTTTATCATTGTTCTTTTAATTTCTTTTATCATTTATTATTATTATTTTATATTATTAAAAAAATATTGTAACAGAGGAAATCCTCTGTTGGTTGCGGTTAAGATGCCGTAGCTTTCTTTTAACATTTTTTTATTGTTAATTCTTCTCTCTTTTCCTGTAATTTAATTTAATTTTTCTTTTATAAACATATGATAAAATCTTATGTTTATTTCAATTCATACTTCTTTCTTCCATTCTTTTATATATTCTACATATTTGTCTTACTTTTTACAACATCTTTAAATTTGTCACATATTTTATCATTTTTTTTCTTACCTTTTTTCTTCATAATTATTGTTATCCATATCTCGTATTTATTTATGTATCATTATCCTAGTGTCATGATTATAATGTAATTGTTATTTCATTCTTTTATCGTTAGAATTGGCACTCATAAATTAAAACCATAATAATTATATTTAAATTTTATTAATTTCATTATTTTAGTTTTCACTAAAAAAACCATATTATGAACTTTGAGATTTTTGGGATACCAAATTTCTCAAACTACTGAGATGATGAGTTATTTATGGGATACTGAGAATAACTCTAATAATACTTTGATTTAAAAAATATATAAAAAATAAAAAATAATAATTTTTTGATGGTCTTTGTACCACCTATTAAATGTCATTTGTTTTGTTCATTTTTATGATACAAAATGTACCAATGAGGCATTCAAAAAATGATTGTCTTTAACTTTTTAAAAATAAATTTTTGATAGCATTAATTTGGTAACCATTTTATAAATGGGTGTTGCGGAGTGGTAATATTTTCCCCACACACAAATGACTCTCGAACCAACTTTGAGTTTTTGTTGACAAATTTTTTTTTTTAAATTTGGGTGACCGATCACACCCTAAAATGATTGGGGGTGACTCCAAATTTCTTTTTTTTTTTAAAAATGATTTTTCAATCGCCGCTCCACGTCGCAGACACGTCGCGACAAGTACAAACAACCCATACTGAGCAAATCATTCATTAAATGGAATCATAACTGAATGGTAAATATATACTATGTCAATCTTACCTTTCAATTGGGTACATACATCTATAGTGGAAAAGTCCTGCAATTTTCACTTCAGAAGCCAAATGAACCATGATGGTGAAAAATGCTGGCGGAAATATCATTTCCATTTGACAAAGTATGACAATAATACGATCCTGAAGTTTATCGATCATGTCCCTACGAAGATTTATCAAGCACAATTCTTTAAAGAACCAAGTCAATTCAAATAACACCGATTTCACATTCGGTGATAGTGACCTTCTTATCGCGATCCGTAAAAAATGCTCCATGATGATGTGAGAATCATGACTTTTAAGACCTTGAATTTTACTATTCTTTATATCAATACAACGAGACATATTTGAGGTATATCCGTCAGGAACTCTGATACTTTTTAATACTTGGCAAATCATATTTTTCTTTTCGACTGACGTTGTAAAGGAAGTAGGAGGTAATGTAGACTTCTTTTTTATTTTATCGACATTCAGATGAAGACGATGTTTTACATTCAGGACACAAAGATTTAGACGTGCATTTAAAATATCTTTTGACTTCCATTGGTCATTTAGAAGTATTCCAATAATGTTATCATATACATTTTTTTCTGCATGCATCACATCAATATTATGACATATAAGATGAAACTACTAATAAGGAAGTTCAAAAAATATACTCTTCTTTTTTCAATATTGAACACCATCTTCCTTTTGTTTTTTGCCAATCACTTCCTTTCCAAATATGACATTTATATCACGCACTTGTTCATAAATTGTAGACCCCGATGCTGAAATGGGAGGTGGTCTCTCCTCAATAGTACCATCAAAATTTTAATTATCGAAGTGAAATATTTTATCATCCTCCAGATATCGTCGATGACCCATAAATCAATACTTATTATTGTGCTTCAAGCGTATATGATGTGTGTCAAATGTACAATGAGGGCATGCAAGACGTGGATGCATATTCCATCTAGACAAGTTGCCATACGCAAGAAAATCATTGATAGTCCACAACAATGACGCATGCATTTTAAACATTTTCTTCTGCGATGCATCGTATGTATTTACAACAACCTCCCACAATTCTTTTAGTTCTTCAATCAACGGTTTCAAATACACATCATTATTATTACCAGCCATCTTAGGCCCAGGAATGAGTGTAGACAATATGAAATTTGTTTGCTTCATGCACATTCAATGAGGTAAATTGTATGGAATCAAGATTACAGGCCAAATACTATAACTTGTACTCATGTTTCCAAATGGGTTGAAGCCATCACTAGCTAACCCTAACCTATCATTATGTGGTTCTGAAGAAAATTCTTTGAAGTTATCATCAAAAACCTTCCAAGCATCTGAGTCAGCAGGATGTCTCAAAACATCATCCTTAGTGGGTCCCTCATGGTGCCATATCATACTTTCAGCAGTTTTAGAGGACATGTATAATCTTTGCAATTTGTATTTTAGAAGAAAGTAACGCAATACTTTGGCAGGTATTCACTTTCCTCTTTCTTTGAGACATACAATCTGTTTCATTGGTAACTCATCTTGAAATACCACAACGATCACATACTTGGTCTTTCTCTTTTTCTTTCCAATACAACATACAATCATTGGGGCATGCATCTATTTTTTCATACCCAAATCCTAACTTCCGTATCAGTTTCTTTGCTTCATAAAATATATTTGGAAGTGGAACACCCTTAGGAAATGCTCTATTAAACAATTCAAGAATGGAAGAAAATGATTTGTCACTCAATTCATCAAGACATTTAATGTGATATAGGTTCACAATAAATGATAATTTTGAGAATTCTTCACATCTAGGATATGATGGTTGATTACTATCTTTAACCAAATCGTAAAAGTCCTTAACATCAGAATCATCCCCGAATTCCCTCACTCTTTCATCTACACCATCAACCGATTATTGTGATGGAATAAAGTTTGAACCATGTTCATTGTTCAATAAATTACCAAATGCATCATGCAACAAATCATGCATATCATTATCATCCTCTTGACATGATAATGGTGTTTCTACATATGCCCTATTATTAACAATGACTTCAGATGACGTATAAATTTCGGATGAAGTAGTCACCGCTGACTCCCCATGAAAATACCAACATGTATAACCACTTATAATCCTATTACATATCAGGTGTTCAAGGAAGATGTCTCTAGTCTTACGATAACAATGAACACACCGGTAACAAGGACACGATATATATCCATCACTCGATCCTCTCTAAAAAAAGTTCAGAAACTGATCTACTCCATCTTGATATGCCTTACTAAATCTTCATTTTGTCATCCAACTCTTATCCATTGTCAGCTCTCAGAGCTTAAAGTAGACCAAACAAATAGAATAATCAAAACTAATGCTACACCTTTTCTCCTCAGCCTAATAATCTTAAAAAATATTTTATAAATGAATCTTCAACTGTCCAAATCATGTTATAATTAAGTAATGTAAGTCTTCAAGCAAGTGGGAAATAATTACCTAACATAAATTGACAAAAAAAGGCACATGACACAAATTGAAGTAAGTAATATCCAAGGCATGACATTCTCAAAGGGCACATGGCATAATCTGAAGTCAAAGAAGTTCTAACCAAGAAAGTTAGTGAGGGGATGAACAAAAATGAAAGAACACTGAAAATTTTTCACAAAACAAGAACCCTAAATTTAAGCATTGACCTCATAGAGAGATGGACAGAGATAAGGTCAGAGAGAGAGATACAAAGAGATAGATAAATATAGAAAGTTGTTCTAGTATTAGATAAAATAGAAAACTGCCAGTGGATCTAAGGTGTGCTCTACTATATGAGATGATAATGGAATTTTTTTTATTATGAGATGATAATGGAAAAATGATATTAGTTTAAGATTTTGAGGAATATTAGTTTTTCAAAATATTTTCTAGAACAAAGGAAAAACAATATGAGATGATAATGAAAAATTTGAACCATTAGATATTTATCTTCATGAATAGCATGATAGTAAGATTTAACTAATAATAAGGGCCAAACAATAGAATCTTTTACAACTATCCTAGGAAGATGAATTGAAATAACGTCCTTTGCAATCCAAACAGAAAACAAAAGTATATACTTTGATAGAATCTGAAACATTTCCTTGGATAGAAATAAGATCAGAAACATATGTTAAAGGTTGGTCTCCAAATAATTCTAGATTCCTATAACTTGGAAGCCATTTATCTTCACATATTTTAACAGATTTTCCATGACCTATATTCTAAGCTATTCTCTTCCTTACCAAACTATAAGCTTTTCCAAGCTTGAGAACAGCTTTTAAAGGCTGGGGTATCAAGAAAATCAGCATCCTTAAAATAAATACTTTTCAGTAACCTAGCACAAAAATGCTCCAAGCTTGTTTAGCAAGGAGAGCTATATGGTAGTCTTCTAGGTCCCTAAATCCGAAACCACTTCTACATTGTGCTTTCATAGTGGAACACCAGCTAGTACCTTGTTGATCCTCACCCTAGACCATAAAAAAGACATAATTGTAGAGTGTAATTTCTTGCAGATTTTTCAAGAAGTTTAAGCACTCTCATAGAATTGCCAGGAAGGGGTTGACCACTAATTTAAATATTATTTCTTTACCTCTTAAAGGTAGATTTAACATCCAACAAGTAGTTTTATTTTCTGTTCTATCTAATAGTAGAGCATACCTTTCTGTTCTTTTCCATTAAAGCTACGATTTTTGTAGATAAGAAGAAAGTTTTTCTAGTAATTAGGTATGAATACCTTGGTAGAGAGAGAAGCCAGGGGATCTAAGGCTCCTTCAGACGAGCTCGACTATGACTGATTTCTAATTTCTGTTGAAGATTAACCAAGATCGCCAAGGGGTAAGGAATACCACTCACGCTTCGGTTTAGGGACATGGAGAGAGAAATTGATTTGTTTCTAAAAGAAGAGGGAGATGGTAGAGTGTGAGAACCTACAACGGAGCGCTCACGACCATGAGTGTGAAGTAGCATGCTGGTTCGCTGCTGCGGGAAGAAGGGGAAGGCAGGAGGAGCACGAGCCTGTCACAGGGGAAAATGGGGAAGACGAAGGCATGGGAAAAGGGGAAAAAATAAAAACGCGGTTTGTTAAAATTCATTTAAGGTTTTTCAATTGCTACGGTTTTTAAAACCGTAGCAATAGAACGTATCCCGATGGTTCATCTGAACCGTCGGCAAAAATGGCCGAGTCTCATACAAATGCGACGGTTTGGGCAAACCGTCACAAAAAAGCCCAACAAGCATTTATATCCCAATGGTTCTCGGCAAAAAAGGCCTAGTTTCTCATCCAAATGCGACGGTTTGGCCGACAATCGCATTTGGTGAGAAACTCGACCGTTTCTGCTGACAGTTCAATTGAATTGTAACAATTTATCTGTTAAAAAAGGTCTATTCCTGACGGTTTATGGGAACCGTCGGCATATCATAACGAATGCTGACGATTTACATACAACCGTCAAAATATATCACACATTTGCGACAGTTAAATAAACCGTCGCAATTATTTCTCATTTTAAATAATTAATGATGGTTAAACAAACCGCCACCGTACAACCATCATAATATTAGATTTTTCTTGTAGTATCATAAATAAAATGTAAACAGATAATATGACCTAGTTGTCATACCGATATTAAAAAGGACCTCGTACGTAGCACTACTCTTAAAAAAAGCATAAAACATCCTGTTGATATATATACACACACATCAATTCCATGCATGACTTAGTTGAAATATATAATTGATTAGATCGTGAGGAGCTCTCTTCAATCAATTCTCCATGGAAATGGATATCAAGCATCACCCACCTTTGAAGTCAGATAATATTAATAAAAAAATGAAACAGGATTAAGTAATTGTCATTGAATTGGTAGCACGTTTGTTGTTTTAATGTCCTTATCTTCTCTTTTTGCATGTGTACATGCGCACGAACACTTTAATTAAGAAACCTATAGGAATTAGGATATTCACTGTTCAATATATGACTTTGTGTGTCAAGAGAGACTGGTCCCATAAACTATTTCATGTTGTTGGGTATTCTAAAGTTGGCCTTAGTTAAAGCCTTATTTCTCTCGCTCAATTATATTCATGATAAGATGTTGACGTTGATGTTGACCAGAATAGTTGACATAGATTATTAAGTCTTAACCACTCATTAAGATAAATTGTTTTATGCCATGTTATCTCTGATTAATTTTCATAAAATATCAACTTTGTGATAAAAGACTAAAAGATCAAAGTTGAATCTAACGACTTTTAAGGGGGAAAAAAGGAAAATTTCTTCTAGATCATAATCTTGGGTTAGAAGTCTGGTGGTTTTTCCGACTCATATATATTGTCCTTGTGGTTTCTTCAAAAATGTTAAAAATTGCTCGGACACAAAATTACGAATAAACGAGGTGATTTCTAAATTATGATTACTTTTCTTGAAGGAACTAACTGTTGCTTACGCCACGTATGCTTGATTTTAGAATCAGATAAAGATTCAAAATCATTTTCACTAGATATCAGAATTAAAATGAAATGGTCAGTAATCATAATATGAAATCAGATTAATGTATTTATTATTTATCAGAAATTATAAAAAAATCTAATATTTAGAATAATAATGATTGTTTATGTTTATTAATCAAAAAATTAAAATGAAACTATATAACATCACTATAATATTATTTCGAGGAAAATGAATATCATAATTAAGATTTTAATTATAATAACATATATTGCTTAGTAATTGAAACAATGATATACGCTTTTTAGTAATATTATATATTAAATATATAAATTCTGCACTTAATATTGTAAATTTAAAAAATAATAATTAAATTTTATATTGCCTGAACTAAACAAAATGTATTGAAAATAAAATAAACACATAAAATGAAAAAGTGAGAGACGTTAGTTAGGTAAGAATTTTGAGTGCAAATTGAATTTTTCATAGTTTATTTTAAATGAATCAGAAATATAAACTTTAACTGTAAGTACTTATTTAAAATTTAAAATTAAACTATGAATAAAATCAACATTAATTAAGTTTGTGAGAGTCATTCAAAATTAGATTTCACAGTTTCGTGTTAATTAGATATTTCTTTTTGCCAAAATATTATAAAACTTCAAAGAAAGTGCACGCAGGTCAAGATCTGAAGAGTTAAAAGCACAAGTCAAGATAAAACTAATTTATAATTTATTAGAACAAAACATAGCCTGAATTAAAATTTTAACGCCCCAACTAAAATCCCACTAACCACTTTTCTCCATGTTTCTTAAAAACGAAAAAAAAGTGTCCTCCAACCCCTTCCCCCAAAAAATAAATAGAAAAAAATAATTTACATATTAAATAGGATGCATTAAGAACATGGGTAAGCATTGCACATGTTTAAACTCTAAACGAATTTTCTTATAAATTGTCTAAAAAAAATATTATCGTAGGAAAAATTTCTCACAGCCATCTTCTCAAGTGTTGAGCGATGGAGGATGTCCACTACACTTCCCATAGCGAGCAGTTCCCAATCCGAATGGTGATTACCAACGCATATCATGCCTGTTGTTCTCTTCATAAAAAATGATTGGTACGCTTTCACGTGTCTCTCCTAGATTGTTGTTCATCTCGAGAGTCAACTTCCTGCAATAGATCTTCCTTTCTTTCCTCGTCGTACCCCCAGATTCTGTCAGGGTAATAATCATATCCACTATTCTTAGCGGGTCTTTTTCTCTGGGACGTTCTTCATTCCCATCCCTCCTTGGTTGGTCCCTTCTTACAACAAACTCCTTCAGATGCCCGTCCTGCACAAGTCTTTATGTAGTCTTTCAACTGGTAACAATCTCAAGTTTCATGGTCAGTGCTCCGATGGTAGTGGCAAAACTTTTCATTATCTCTCTGATTTGGTTCTTTTATAAGTGGAGGGGGCCGCCTCAGCAACGGTTTATCATTCATGACTTCAAGAATCTGATTTACCAGTATGGTTGAAGGGGTGTAGATCTTGTCCTGGGATGGATGTCGCCAGCTAGCCTTGGTCTTTTCTCAAATTCATTCCTTCTTTCTTCCGCCTTATTTTATGACCGTTCAGTTCCACGTTTTCCCGTTCTACCATTGTTGTCATCTCTGCGTGGTCCAAAATTTTGTTGTTCTTCAGCTTCTAGATGCTCTTCCTTTCTTCCTCCAGGGCTATGTATGTGTGCTCCTAGAGGAAAGTCTCCACTATTATGAGGGGTTTGTTCTTGGATAGATCTTCAAACAATTACGAGTTCGGATCTAAACCGCGCCTGAATGCTAGTCTTTCCACCAAATCAACGTAATTTTCTACTTTCACAATTTCATCCTTGAAGCGATGGGTGTAATCACGCAACGACTCTCCTTTTCTGATCACGATTGTCAATAGGTATTCTGAATCTTCCATCACCATCTGGTAGGTGGAGTACTATTCTAAGAAGACATATGACATTCTAGCAAAACTATTAATTGAACAATAAGGTAGAGAATGATACCACTTTAATGCATTTATGTCTAGACTGGTTAGGAACATCCTGCACATCAATCATCCTCATGTTGGTGAAGCGCCATTTCTTATTTAAATAGGCAAAGATAATCCATGGGATCTTATTTTCCTTCACAACATTTAAACTTAGGGGCCACAAACTTCTTTGGTACAAGAGCGGCCAAGATCTCCGGACATAACGGGGATCGGGTTAGAGTTTTCAGGTCCGCTACTCTAGCAACTCCTAACTTCCGCATCTTGAGCATCTTTCACTCTACCATTTTCTCCACTGCCCATTCGGTCATCGGCTCCACCGGGCCATTCTCACCCCATGTTTCTTTCCCGTGGTCACGTGAAGTGACTTCTATCTCCTCATGACGGATGTTATGGCTAGCTATCAGATTAGGCTGTTGGGTACCTGCTCTCTTTGTTCTTCATTCTGGTTTTCTTCTCCCTGTTCTCTCACCACAGTCCTTTGGCTTACTTCCATTATGGTCCCCGTTATCCCTCATTGCAACGTGGAAATTTTCTCCTCGTAGTTTTCTAGGCATTCTACAACGCTTCACTATTACAATTCTCCATACCCTGCATCTTAGTTAAGGCAGTTTGGATCATGTCGTGTACTTCTGCCGTATGAACGGGATAATTTAGATGGTCGACGGCTGTGTTTGCGTCATTTCCCGTTTCTCTTGCGACATGCAATCTTGTGCGAGGAATCTTAGGTTGTAATCTTGAGTTCAATTCTCAACAGGAGCACCAAAATATAAAGGAAAAGTAAAAAAGGAGTGAAGAAAGATAAAAGTGAGAAGCAAAGTAAGCTACCGGGAGAAAAGAATCCAGAAGGAAAACAGAAAGTACAACAAAGTCATCCCATTAATACTTTGGGAAGATTATAAGGAGATTTATCACATGGAGTTATAAGTGCAAGAAATTAACATGTGCATCACCACGGGAAAGATTAAGAGTTAGGAGAAATAAACTTCTTTTATTGAAGATAGTTGAAAATTACAAAGAAAAAAAGAAAAGATACAAGGAAAGCTGAAAAGATTACAACTACAAAAGAGAAATAAATTGAGGGGACAACAATTGGATCCCTCTATAGAGCATCTTTTCCTGGGACAGCAGTGGTAGCCTCGATAATAGACTCCGGGGGGTTTGTAGCAGCCTCCTCGGTTGAAGCATTCATCGAGCTTTAGTTTCTGGGACAAGAGGTTGTCCGGGAGGACGATTCGCCTTGGCATCTCTATAACCGACACTAGATATCATCACCTCACCCTGTTTAAACAGAGCTTGGAACTCCTCTTCCGAAGCCTTTTCCCACTCCTCAGCATCATCATTGGCCTTCTCTGCTTCAGCCAAGGACCTTTTGGAAGCCTCCAAAGCCTCAGAGAGCTTTTGCTTTTCAACCGCCACGACAATGACATCTTGAGCCATCTTTTCTAAAGCCTTTTGATGTTCAGTCTCATTTTGTAAGTGCTGGTCCTTCTCGGCCTGAAGACGATTCACAACAGTGTGGCATTCCATGACCTGTCTATGGAGGTTCATCAAAGTAGCATCCCGGCCTGATGGTGCTCTTGGAGAGTGTTATGATGAATAACAGCCTGAAAAATAAAAAAATTAATGTGTAAAAAAAAGAGACTTCAAAGAAAAGAAGGAAAAAAAGGAGAAAACTTTCCATCATCAAGTCATGACTCAGAGAGCTCATGAGATCACCAATGTTGATCCTGCGGATGGTAGCTGAGCTCACTCATTTGACGTATTACCCACCAATTTGAACTCACTCATTTGACGTATCAAATATTGAAACTAACCAAGTCAAGTTACGTATTCACCTTAGGATTAAGGTAATTACAAAAATACCTTTAAGGTGTAAAAATTAGATTTAGAGTTAGGTAAACGGTTTTGGTCTCTAAACTAATTTGTTACCAGTCTATTCAACATGTTCATAACATGTCTAGGTTAACCATTTGAGTCTCCACTCATATGCCCCAAGACTGACATCCAACGATTTAAGCTAACAGTCGTAATTGGATTCGATTGCCTAGTCGATCCTAAGATTGTCAATATCGTTTTGAACTATTTTTGAAGAGTTCGTCTGGAGACGCTTCTGTCTTCACTCTTCTTTCGTTGACAATAGTTCCAGGATTTGAGTAATTTATAAACACGCTTTAATATAAAATAAAACTTTCAATTCATTCATAAAAAATTCAGTAATACAAATGTCTGAGAAATAATTAAATACAAATATATAGTTATTACAAACTATTTTATGGACATATTCTAATAGGCACGCACGGCGCAGTGGGAGCGGAGGTGGGAGAGGCTCAGAATGAGTGGACTGGCCCTCATTCCAAGCATCTGGAGTATTGGGAGCATGAGGAGGAGGTGTTGAATGGGAGGAACTCGAAGTGTCCACCCGGGGACGAATGTTCCTCTCAATAGGCTCGATGATATTATTGCGCAGCCTTTTAGTCATCTCGATGCTGGAGTTGGCTCTATAAAAAAATTTTTGATCGTCTGATGAACCAGAAGAACCTGAGTGAGAATGACTGGAGACGGAGAAGAAAATAGGTATGAGAATACCTTGTGGACGCTGGAGCGGATGTTGAGGCAACGGGAACCAGAGCAAGGGCAAAGGCGATGCCAACTTTCTTTCTTAGGTCGAGAAGCTCTTTCCAATCTCATTCTCACGCCCGTATACGGTAAGCGGAGTGATCTTCTCCACAGATTCCTTAGGTATGAAGGGTTTCGTGTTCTTCTCATTATTTGTAAAAAAGGAAGAAGCCAAGCAGTCAACGAACAAGATTAAGTAAAACAAAAATATAATAAAAAATGAAGCAAGAACAAGAACCAGAGCTCCGACAACTTACTGAAAATTTCCCATTTTTTAAGAATTTTCCAATGATCATCACCATCCCAGTTCCCGCCAACCAGAATTGTATCTCGTTCCCAACCCTGATCTCCTTTCGGGATATCAGTAATCAATTTCGCCTGCATTCGGACGGATGAGGGGCAAGGTACTGGCTCTCATCCTTGCATTTGATGATGTAACAGCAACGGAGATCATCTACCCCTAAACCTAAGTTATATCTTCTATTTAGGGCTTGAAAACTTAGAAGCATCCTATTGGAGTTTGGTGTAAACTGGGAAGGGGCAAGACCTACAGTGTGAAAAAACTCTTGGAGAAAAAAGGAAAATGGAAGCTTAAGGCCTAAAGTTATGTATAGGGGACATGGCTGAGGGTAATTTCGTAAGGTGGTCTACATGGAACTCCGGTGACCCTACTCTCTCCTAACGCGCAGATAACGCCAGATAGAAAGGCTTCTCGGTGGGTGGCCATGAATTGCTCAAACTCAGTTTGGTTCCTAACCAAGGGAACATGGGTTTTTAACTCTTTACAGTCACCCACCATCGTTCGAAAAATTGGCAAAAGAAAAAAGATGAATTACAAAGAAGAATGAGAAGGAAAAGAGGACTTACATGGACGAAAATGGTGAAAAGAAATGAAGGAATTATGGTTTAAACAAGCCACGGATGTAAAAAGATCCCAAAAACGGATTTGGGAATTTTGAATACGGGAAGGTGAGACGTCTTTGAAAAGGCATGACTAACAAAGGGGCGACTTTGAAAAGGCATGACTGACGAAAGGATGCTTTTGAAAAGGCGTGACTGACACGTCACGATCGACGTGAATGAAAATATGACAGGCGGAAAAAGAAGCTGCAAAACAAAAAAAATTGCGTGGTACATCGCGCCGTCGCGAGAATGAAAATATGAATCGATCGAAGAATTAAAACGGCTGCAAGAATAAATGCTTCAGAAGACGTGTACTGACACTAAAGACAAGAAATGATTATGTGCAATGATGACGATCCATTTTTCAAGAAATATTTTAATATTGCATATTGATTTTACTACGTAACATCAAATGCAATAAGGGCAAATGAACATGTGAAAATTTTTCACTCAAGCATTCAATACACATGTAGCAATCATTCATATCTTTTGTGTTACTTCTCTCTTTAATTTACTCATTAGAGAAATTTTCCACCTGTTCAGTGTAATCTGTTAATTGTGATAAAAATGAGTAATATTTATAAATAAAATGGTATTGATATCCTTACATTTGTAAGAATTAACATTATAATTATATGCCTAAAAGGTCAATCGCAAGAGATGAATTTATGTTCCCAGACAAGAAAATTAAAAGAAATTAAAAGATGATTTAAAAAGTCAAAGAAAAGAAAACGTCAACATACGCGTAATATTGGAAATCGGCCCAATAGTGCTTTTTTAGCCCACACGTTTTTTGGTAATAAAATTCCAATTAGAGTCGACAAACAGCTGCTACCACGTTGTCGTTGTCTCCAACCCTCTCTCTCTATCTCACCTCATATTTATTATTTTCACACCACTTTCCCTAACCAAAATTAAGCCTAATTTTACTTCTTAATCCTACAATTACTATTAGAAGTGTAAACAGTTCGGTTCGACTTGATTTAAAAGATTTTATCGATCCGAACTGAACAACTCAATGTTCAAAAATCGATAAACTAATTTCTAACTAATCTCAACCAAATCGGCAACAGATACAAAACTAACATCAATCTCAACTAAGTCTTTAACAGATTTACATTTCAACTGAGAATACAAAATATTTACAGAGAGAGAAACAAAAATAAAGAGAGGCTAACTGATAAAAATTAAACCTTAGAAAAGCTTAGACTTAAGATCTAAAAAAGCGATGAACTGAGATCTAGAAATCAGGGGTTCTTCGCTGGCTTTGCGATGGTGGTAAGTGGGTGAAAAACATGTGGCTCTGCGACGATGGAGTTCTGATGAGAGGTTGTTCGGTGGCTAGCAAGGCAGAGGACCACCTAATTGTGACTATTGTAGCAACGACAACGGCGACAATGGTAGCCGTCACGTTGGGTCTGTGATGAAGCAGCTCGGCGACTACGAGATGTTATGTGTGTGTGTGAGAGAGAGAGAAGGGGGAGGGAGGGAACCTTTAGGCCTGTTGTCTCCGTGATCTTGCGACAAGGGTATGTCTGTGTCTTTGTGATTTTGCGATGAGGGAGGGAGGCTGAGGGTGAGGCTGCGTGAAGTGCAGGGGGAATTAGGGCCGATGGATATATATAGAAGTGCAGTCGGTTCGATTCAGTGTGATTTTTCATAAAAACCGAACACCAAACTGAACCATCCTATTTTTCTACTTCTGGTATCGAACCGAACCGTCAGAAGTGACGAAACCGTCCGAACCGATGCGGTTCGGTCCGGTTTGGTTGGTTTTTATTGTTTGGTCAGTTTTCCTTACACCCTTAATTACTATATTTTCTTAATCTTATGACATTTTTCATCTCTTGCTTATGTGGAATTTTTCAAAGGAGGTTACTTTATCTTATCCCACTACGATTTTTTTTTAATTTTTATGTTTATAAAGGTTGATTTAGTGAACATATTTGAATTATTGTATTTAATATAGCTCGTTGAGCGTTCTAGTAATATTCAATACTGTTATGTTCTGATTTGTTAGACATGTTATATTAAAGAAATAAAAAACAAGAAATGAAATTATAAACTGGTTTAGAAATAAAAATCATTCAATCATATTTTTCATCTATCTTTATATACAAATGAAACCGTTAATAGTATACACCAAAATAATTTTCTCTCTCTAATAAAATTAATATTTAAGCATAACCTAATCTAAGTTTCCCACTTGATCCAAATACTAATTTCAAAACAAGTCAGATTGGACATTTTTTTATTTATTTCTAATTAAGAGGGTTCTTTATATTAAATTTTTATATTTTAAGCCACATCATTCTATCAAAAATAATTGTCCCTAAAATAAATAAATTTATTCCATAAAATTCAAAAGCTAAATAATGGGAAAAAACTATTACAAAATCAACAAAGGAAATTTTATTGCTCCCCCTCATAGTATTGTGGACATATTCGTAGGTTTTTTCCAAAGATAAATCAATATCGTCCATATTTAGCCTCTTCTTTCTCTAATCTCACTTTACAAATCTCTCTCTCTCTTCTCTCTCTCTCTCTCTCTCTCTCTCTCTCTCTCTCTCTCTCTTATAAATAGACCAAGACCTCAAGCCATGATCATTACCTCCAAAATCAAAACTAGAAAGAAAAAACATTATTTCTTTCTGTCTAGCTAATAAATCTTTCCAACTTGCAAAAGAAACAAAGGCATGGTAGTACCATCTCCAACAACCATGCGAACAAAAAAGACAAAGGCGGTTGGGATTCCGACAGTCGATCTTTCTATCAATCGGTCAAGGCTGTCCAAACTAATGGTCGAAGCCTGTGAACAATACGGTTTCTTTAAGGTCATTAATCATGACGTGTCAAATGAAGTCATCTCGAGATTGGAAGAAGAAGGAGTTGAATTTTTTGCCAAACAATTCGAGGTTAAGCAAAGAGCTGGACCTCCTACTCCATTCGGTTATGGTTTCAAAAATATTGGCCAAAATGGGGACATGGGTGAGCTTGAATATCTTCTTCTTCATACCAATCCTCTTCACATTTCAGAAATATCCAATTCAATTTCCAATGACCCCATCAAATTCAGGTATTAATTAATCCTATCAAATTTGTGTGTTGCCCTTAATATTTTTTCTTCGTTTTATATTGCTAATTTTCTAACATTAACATATGTACAAGTAAAGAGGAAATAAGTGAAAATAGGAGGGCTAAAATGTGATAAGTAGTATTGGACCGTGACTTTTGTACGTTATCTTTATGGAGTGAGTCTCGTATATGATAACTTAGTGAAATATTTTCATGCAGAGTTTTTCCTTTTTTCTCTCAACTTTATTATCTTTAAATGAGAAATCTAATTATCGTTGAGCTACGGCCTTACTACATTTTTATATAGAGGCATTATATAGTAGCTTTTATTAATTAATTGAATTACCTGAGGGCTTTTTGAGTAACGCTTNACTGAAATGGTGGGCAAGAATATTTTCTTCAATGGAAATGGTGGGCAGGACAGGAGTATTTTTTTATTAATTAATTAGTAATATATATTCGAATCCAAGAAAATGATGTCTTTCCTTAAAAAAAAGAGGATGATTACTCAGCATACCATTCGAGTTGCAATATTTTTATTAAAAATCAAATTAAATTATGAATGGTTTACCTTTCTTTTTCATACTTTTTTCGCTAGGACTTGTCCACATTTGTTCATGAATCTCATTTTACTATTATTTTTATTAAAATTCACTATAAGGCCCTTTTATTTCAAAAACTAACCTAAAAAATCCATTAAATTTACGATTTTGACAGAAAATGAGAAGGATTCGTCGATATAGAAAAAAATAGACACAGCCCTACAAACCCAAAATGATAAATTGGCAGTCAGCTGGGAGGGGGGGGGGGGGGNGGGGGGGGGGGGGGGGGGGGGGTGACTTCCTAAATTATGGATTCAAAATTGAAACAAGAAGACGAAGCTTTTGGTTTAGGACTGTCAACCACTACTTTCTAACACGCTTGACATGCTTGTTTCAACAATATAGAGGCTGACCTAATTTTAGGGGCCCCTACTGATTTTTGAGTAACAATTTAGGAAGCTTCAAACCATGACCTAATTTTAGGGGCCCCTACTGATTTTTGAGTAACAATTTAGGAAGCTTCAAACCATGACATATACTTTTTAAAATAATTTGAAGTAATTCTTCATATAGCTAGTCTTCAAATTTTTCACTTACAGGTTATAGACTATTTGTGAAGTGTATTCTCGAGAGTACTAAGAATATGTTCTTGTTTAACATTTTGAAAAAAACTTATCATAAAGGTTTTGTCGAATTATTGAACATGCACAAAGAGATAGAAAAATATAAGAATGTAAACGAAAAATTAACAAGAAAATAATTAACATTAACATTTGATTTAACCAGGAAAAGATTAACAGTTGGATTTATATCACATTTTATGGTACAATAACTGTATTAGTAGAGATATGAAGAGAGAGGATGAGTGAGAAAATGAAAAAGAAAATTATTTTTTTCGTCGTGATATGATTAGAGTAATTTTGAAACTAACATTTTATTAGAACAATTAAATATTGTATCAATAATTCATATATTAATATTTTATCATTCATTGAGATAATTCATCAAAGTAAAATATAAATTATTATTTTTTAAATTAAAATATAAATAATTGATACGTTAAATTTTTATTTAAAATAATACTCGTTCTAAATGTTGATGTAAGTAAAATTAGTCATATAATTATTATGTTAGAATGCAAGAATCATGTCCTACTAATTAAAGAAAGAGAAAGACAACATGAAATCTTTGCTAGCAATGGACCCACCATTGTCGGATATTGACAACCTCCTTCTCCGGCAGGCGTGCATTAATAGAACCAATATAATTACCAAATTGAAGAAAAATATAAGATCTAATAATAAGTAGGATTAACAAAGTCAAGGGAAAATCAATGCATTCACAGTCACATACACAAAAACAACAAAAAACACTCATAACCCTTTATGTGTTTCATTCTAAATCTAGTGAAGAATTGTACTCAACTATTTTACCAAATAAAGACTTTCTCAAAGGTAATTAATGTGAAGCATATTTTGTTTCGTTTGCATAATCTATATTCCTTTTCAGTATTTTTATATAGTATTGTGATACTTAACATTATAGCATTATGATGAGTTATTATGACACAATGTAAAATATTAATGTTTCTATCAACAAGTGATCTTATAGTAATATTTTGATAATTTTTTATTTTTATTTTAATTATTTTACATTTCTATAACTATATGTTTATTTATTTATTTACATTTTTCCAGTGTTTGCAGTTGTGCTGTGAATGATTACGTAGAAGCGGCAAGAGATCTAGCATGCGAGATTCTTGATCTAGTGGCTGAGGGTCTATGGGTACCTGATAAGAGCGTCTTCAGCAGGCTCATCAGAGACGTCCATAGTGATTCACTGCTTAGGATTAATCACTACCCTCCATCGCTCAAGGACATGATAGATTGGGGCCCATCGTTGAATCTTCATCAGCATCAGTATGGAAAAACTCGAATCGGATTTGGGGAGCATTCTGACCCTCAGATCTTGACCATCTTACGATCCAACGACGTGGCAGGCCTCCAGATCTGCTTGCCTGATGGGTTGTGGGTTCCTGTTTCCCCCGACCCCACTGCTTTTTATGTCATGGTTGGTGATACATTCCAGGTATAGAGTTTGAAGAGCGTCGAGAGAAATAAACCTACATCATATAAAGTTAAATTTAATTCTTTAATTTATAAATTATTAGAAATTATGTCTTCTTTAAAACATAATTTTCAAGAAATAAAAACAATGTTAATTATACGAGGAGCTTAAATATTCTAAACTATTTAACTTCTATATATTGAAAAAACTAATCTCAAATAATTAGAAAAGTAGTTGAATTCCAATAATATATTTTTAATCTTAATAGATTTACAATTTAAAAGAAAAGCATTTAAGACATTTATAGGTAAAATTTTAAAAGATTATTAAGAATCACTAGTTCGGGACTTGCGTATAATTGCTCAAGTTTCTATTCATTTGATTTTGCCAATAGCAGAAGTAGTTGGAATCATTTGACCGTTGGATTAGGTCTAGATGACTCACATCTAACCAAACTGTAAAATAAAAAAAATGTTATTTTTGTTTTTTTTTCAGTTGGCTAGATCTGTGCTGGTCGCGATTTGATCTGACATTTTTTGAATAATTTTCTAATGAAGGCATTGACCAATGGGAGGTTCCACAGTGTAAGACACAGAGCATTAGTGACAAATTCAATAAAGCCAAGGATGTCAATGGTATACTTTGGAGCACCACCTCTTAATGCATGGATACGTGCTGTACCAGATCTAATCCCACCCCATGAACGAAGACTCTATCAGCCTTTCACTTGGGTTGATTACAAAACAACTGCTTACTCTCACAAATTAGCCCATTCTCGTCTTGACCTCTTCAAAATTAAACCTGAAATTTCTACTTTATAATCTTCTTCATCATAAAATTTTAAATACATTATCATCTGGGGTTGCTATACCTTTCATATATATGGATATAGAAGGATAATTAAATATTGAAACTAGCTAGCAAGCATTACTTTTTTGTTATTGTATTTTTTGGGGTAGCATTTTTAGAGCTTTTTTCAATTATTAATTTTTATTTTAGGAGTATGGAAGTAGAAAGATTTGGCTAATTTAATAATAGGAGTTAAATTACTTTGAGAAATTATTGTGCTTGAGGGAAACCCTTCATGAACAAATTATTAGCAATTTTAGCTGCTTCTTACTAATTATATTCGTTTTATCATTCTCTTTTTAATTATTTCTTTCATATTATGAACGAGTTGAGTTGCCATGTAAAGTTAAATCTTTATTTTTTTTAGCTTCTTCAAATTTTGATGCTATAAGCAAATATAACTAAAAGAAAATATAAAGTTAAAAATTCCATCGTCAACACTAAATTTACATGAGAGCTGTTTTGTTTATGTTAAGATGACGGTGGTGCAACCGTAGGCTTAAAAGGCATCTTTTTTTACGATGGTGAGTTTTTTACGAGTGTTGTTCGATCAATTGTCGTGAATAAGTTAATTTAAATGATGGTATCCATGGAATCACATCCATGGCGGTTCCAATAAGAACCATCGTGGAATTAAGATGAAGGTTGTTGTAGGAACCATTGTGGAATTCAGACGAAGATTGTTATAGGAACCGTCATGAATAATATGATTTATCTCCATCATAAATACTCTCTCTCATCTCTATCTGTCTCTCTTTCTCTCTCTATCTCTCCACTCTCTCTCCCCCATTCTCTCTCACTCGCACTCTATCGTTGTCTCTCTCTCTCTTTCATTACATGTCTCCTTATCTTTCTCATCTCTCTCCCCCCCTCTCATTCTATCTCTCTCATTTCTTGTTTTACTTGCAAAACCAAAATGAATAAACAGGAAGAAACGATAAACGTACCTTCTAAATGTGATCGTGAGTTGAAGGCGTGAAGAAGAAAATGAATGTTGTAAATTTGGTTGCAAGTTGAGGGCACGAAGAAGAAGAAAGAAACAAACAAACAAAGTAACGGAAGGAGAGAAACATGGGAGAAAATAAAGATGTGAAGCCGTGCTTTAATATTCTAGGGTTGGAAGTTGAAAATTTGACAATTTATACAACGGTAGACATATGCACCATCGTAAATGTCAATCGTGGTCACACGAGAAACATAAAAAAAGGTAGAGTAAAGATGATGGTGGCTCTAGCAACCGTCATCTTTAGTGTTTGATTACAACGGTGGCTACAGCCACCATCATACTTAATGTTTAAATACAACGGTGGCTCTAGCCACCATCGTCTTTATAGGAGATATATTATGACAGTGGCTAGAGCCACCGTCATATTTAAGCGACAAATATGAGATGTTAATGCCACTGTTTAATGTTTAAATATGCAGGTGGCTTTACCCACCATCGTTTTTAATGTGAGATATATCACGAAAATGGCTCTACCCACCATCGTATTTAAGGGAAGAAATAAACTATGATTTTTTTTATTTCAAGGGACAACCTAATACGACGGTGCCTCTAGGGCCCGTCGTATTTGAAGCAATTTTAAAATGACGATTGGTATAGCAACCGTCGCTTGGTGCTTATACGACGGTTGCTCTAACCATTGTCGTATTGTACAACTTTAATACAATGGTGGCTGCACCACCCATCGTATTGGTTTTACAAGAAACCACATTACATTTTTCACATCGAATTATTACAGAACCGTCGTACCTATTTTTGCACTACCGTCGTACCTATTTTTGCACTACCGTCGTACCTATTTTTGCACTACGGTCGTGGAAAATCAATTTTCTAATAGTGGGAAGGAAACAAGCCCTTATGTTGAGGGTTTCTAAGTGAGGTTACATTATGCAGACCTAGGCCGTCGACTCAGATCTACACGGCCAAGATCTAACGAGCTCCGGTTAAAAAAACTGACTGCCTTTGAATATTTTTTTTAAATCAAGACTTGTCCGTCTGCTTTTGCAACAAGATTCCTTCTTGTTCACAACAGTCAGGGATTTCGAGCCTAGTTAAAAGCTATGATTCCAAAAAAGAAAGTACATCTTTTTCCTACCAATCAATTTCATCAGTTTAAGGCAAATAGTTAAAATATTATCAAAACAAGTCAGCAATTGTTCGACATTAGCGAGTTAGATATTGTTTTTTGTTTTGAAATTATTGATGTTAGGTATGATGACAATGATTTCGGATCAAAACTAGGTTTAACCTGTTTTTATCACACTTACTTATTTAAGTAAGAATTTCCTTAATTGTTTTTGTTTTTTGGAGAAAAAAATCTAGATTTTGGTTTGATATTGTTGTTATTATCGTCATCCCTTAAAGCAGAATGTGAGTCAATTCATAGAAGAATTTCTCCAAGTCTTTAATCACAATGTGTATTGTTGTTCTGCCCACTAGATAATGACTAGTCTAGCTAATCCAATCTATTTTATCTATTATATTTATTTATTTTTAAGTTCTTTCAATTTTGTGATTGTCAAGCTTAAACGTGAATTTGTGATTGCGTTCTCTCTTATCTTTACTTATGATTGGCAACCTGAATAGTTAGTTGACATGTAGCTTCAAAGGAGTGTTCTTTCAAAAACACTTCACAAAATCATCCTATTATTTGGTTAGATCATGCGACTTCTATAGGAAGAAGGTTTTGAGAGAAATTACTCATCATGAATGAAAAAAATGAGTTTGTCTTGTCTCATTTTAACCCAACATGAGACAATCTTATTCAATTTAGGTCATTGGTTAAAAAAAATAATGTCCATATGTTCTTTAATATATTTTTTTAAGATATAATCATTTTTTACTTCCGTAAAAAAACATTCATTTGATTGTAATTTAAAAAATGATGGGTAATGTATCTCAACCTTAGTTAACTAATTCGGGGACGGCAATAATATGAAGTATTATTCGGTATGTATAATTCGAGAATTAAACGATCAAACATTCGACTAAAATTCGATCAATAATACGGGATACGTAAAAATTTAGATACAAATTTAAACGAGTATAATATGTTTTCATTTAAAAATTTGGTACGATCACAAAATTTATAAATATATATATTAATATAATAATATATTATGAATATGAGAAAATAAAACACATTGATAATGAATATTCCATTCATATCCGTGCATGTCATTGTCTTTATATAAAAGCAGACGTGGTTGGAAATCTACGAGTCAACACCAGTGAGTTTTTAGTTTCAGATTCAAGGAATTATTTTTTGGTGTATTCTATTCCTGCAGTCGTCAAGCTTTTATGGATTCTCCTTTTTCTTTAGATCACCTCCACTGGCATGAGCGTGTAAATCAGGCTTGGAGAAAGGCATATGATGTTCAAATCAGTCGGACAAATTCCTTAAGAATTCAGAACACTGTTCACTTAAGAATGTACTCAAGGAAGCAAAATTAGAGTTAAGAAAACTAAATTATAGATCCTTAAATCAGGCGAACAAGTTCCTAAAGTATTCCTTAAAAATTCACTTTACGAAAAGAAAAATACAGTTCCTTAAGAAAATTACAGTTCACTTGAGAATTTAACAATACCCAAAACAAAGAACTAATTTAACAATCAGAATACCATTCACTTAAGGAAGAAAAAAAATCAAACTAAGAAAACTATAAACTAAATTTAACAATGAATAACGCTAGATTTTGGAGATGAAATCGAGACCAAGCCCGGCTTGAGTCTTTTGTAGAAGAAGATGAGAGAGAGAAAAGAGGGTTTCAATTCCAATTTCTCAGAAAACAATCAAAATTCAGATTTAAACAATAAAATATTCAGAGTTTGATCAAAATTCAGACTTTACATCCGAGAAAGAGAGAAGAGAGTTTCAGTTCCAAGCTCTGATTATGAGTTTCAAACGGTTCTTCTCTGCAACTCTGTTTTGAATGGGTGTGTTTTGACTTTTGAGAAGAAGACCCGAAGAGAGAGGACCATGCCAGATTAATTTTTTCTGCAGCTTCGATTCTAGTCACCGATTGCTTCTGAAAATTGAAGAAGAAAGACGCGAGAGAGAGGAGTGAGAGGTTGTCTTCTCCGAGAGAGAGAAGAGTCAGGGTTTGGGCGTTTAATTTGCCCCGGATAATACGCCCCCAGTATTATACGCGAATTATACGGTTTAACCAATAATACATGTATCTTTTGTATTTTTTTAGAATAAATCGGGGACGGACCAAAAAATATGTAAATTGAAAAATATGCATACTATACGCGTATTATACACGTTTTTGCCAACATTGATCTCAACACATTACCCCTCCTATGCGTGTTTTCGTCTTTTAACTAGTCTAACACTTAGGGCGAAAATTATTCATAAATTTTACTAAATAAGCTATTTTAAGAGTGATGAGTTAGTATATTTAGTATATTGCCTAAACAAATTAGAAGTTAATTAATGGCCCTTTGTTTTTTGGTAATTTTAATCCCCAAAATATCATCTACTAACCGACTTATCATTTTTTATTTTTTTGTGAGATAAAGATATTTATTTACTTTTTAGTTTTGAATTAGTTTAAATTTTATTTTGAATTTTCTTGTTAATAAACCACTCAAATCTTAATAACATTATCAAGTTCCTCCTCCTTAATTAGCCACTTCCCATAAAACGAAGTACTCCGATTAATCAGTGTAATAAAATTCATCATCTTTAACAATATAAATATAAATGATCACACAAATTGTTAATATCTTTTTTCAACGTGTAAACATGTGTCATTGTATTTTTCAAAGTTAAATTATATTTCAGCAATATGTTTGCTAAGTCATTGAACCCAAATCCCTATTAACATACAACTAATAATTTTCTTAATTAACGCGTTGGAGTTTATCATTAATGGGAGTTTTAAAATTTATGGTAGGAATGGTTTATTATATATTAGTGTTTTTACTAATTTTTAGGAAAATATGTTTGTCAACTAATAGAGTTATTTTCTCAAAAGTTAAAATTTATTATTAAGAGTTATTTAGGGACTAGTCAATGTGTATGTACTTCACACATATTCAACCTATTTAAAATGTACATATAATTTTAAATTAATATTAACGTTGAAATAAATTGACAATCATCTTTAAAAATTATTCTACATCTAAATTAAAAGTGAAATAGTAATAATAATTTTAAATTAATGTTAACACTCTAAATATTATATCATATTGTGAATAAAGGTTATTATCATCTTAAATCAAATGTTCATACAATATTATGCATTATCCTAAATAAATTTTAATATACATTATCTCATTGTTAATATATTGCTTACGTTTCATGATAATATAAATATTATTTATCAATTTATAATAACAAAACCTTCACTTCATATGAGATTCATATTTAATTAATAAATATTATCATAACCACTCAAGTTTAAAGGAGTTACTATATTTAGATTTTTAAAAATAACTAAAATAATTTGAGTAGAAACATGGGAGGGCATTGTTGATAGATCATAAAAGTTTAAAATCAAATTAAATAGAAAATGACCATCTATCTACTTCAATCTTTTTTAGACCAATTTATAACTTAGCACTATAAAAGTGGCTTATCTATGCCAGTTTCCCAATTATTTACCGACCCAATAGGAAGCGAACAAAAAAGATTAGTTAGGTCGATTTTTTAAGAGTTTTCAGTTCGCGTCGACATAATTGAAGAATCGAAGTTTCAGTTTAGATCAAAATTATTTCGGCAGTTTCCAGACCAAACTTGTAACGTCCTGATTTTCGAGGGTTAAACATGCATGTAATTTTACAATTCACATGAAAACCCTAATTTGAGATAATCTACAAATTGAAAACCCTAATTTCTCCATAACTTTAACATTAAATAGTGGAAGCTAAAAATTATATAAAAATTATTTATTCTATAAATTGTAATAAATGATGAATTAATCTGCAATAAAGTCAATGTGAAACATTCATAAGACGTGAAAATTCAATCACATAATTCGTAAAACAAAACATGAAAAAACCCATAAATTCCTTACTCAACTGTAATTTAACAAAAATCTGTTTCTAATGTCATAAAAATATAATTAATGAAAATCTCATATTTTTGCTAACTATGACTGTCTCTCACTCTTGCTGCTCACCATCAATTGCAACATATTTCATCTACGCTAGGTGAGTATTAAAAATACTCAGTAAGTAAACTCACATACTAATAAGCTTCACATGACATAAATGTAAACATATAACTCATGCCACTTTAATTTAACACATTCACTTGATCATTAAATCAAATAAAGTACTTGTAATTAACATAACTGAATTTATGGTTAACATCTAACTTGAACTTGTACTTATACTCGTGCTGATACTTGTACTTGCTTGATCATATTTTGACTAGGCATATCCTCCAATTAACAACCTAACCAGAATTATTTCACACTTAAACTTGAATTTGTAAAGTGAACGTGAACATGACTGAATGTGTGTCATTTAAGATTATTTGAACCTTTAACTTTAGCTGGTGTCACTTAAGGTTATCTGAACCCTAAGAACGCTGACATTACATAGTGACACCCAACCGTATAGCTGATAACATGACGCGAATAATTTGGTTACTTGATAATCAAGGGACATGACTAAGTATACCTCTTGTTTATTTAATACTTTACTTGAGTTAAAATTCATAATTCTCATTATTACATATACATAAGTAAACATATAACTTGTTGATGAACATAAACGATATAGCTATTACGTGTATAACTAAAAATATAATCATACATAACATGGTAAATAATTTCATCGTGATATGAAAAATAAATAAAAAACTTGATCATAAGATTGAGCAGCATAGAGAAATTAATAAATATGCTACACTTATAACATACGAACTGAATTACTATGTAAGTCCACTTACATGATTTGTTATAAATTAAATTCAGCAACTAATGACCTGAAATCCAAGGACCCCAGATCACAAAATATTCATATAATAACTATAATTATTTAATGAACTAGGAGGGCGAGTGAGGAAAAAAAGATGTGGAAACTAAACTGGGTGTAAACTGATCAAGCGGTTCAGATCGGTTGAACTAGGTTCAGACATTCTGAACTGGTTCAGTTTCGTTGGTTTGGCCGATTCAGATTGATTAGGTTGAATCAGTTTGGGCTGAGAGAAATCTAGGTCGTGTCAGGCCAGTGGTCACAAGACCTAATTACAGTCCGAACAGAGAGCAACAAAGGAAGAAAGAAAGGGAAATAAGCTTACTGAAGACAATAACGATGAAGATGAGCAACTACAATCTGACAAAAATGATCAAGGAACTTCCATAAGAGAAAACCAAAGATAACAGAGCATGTGAGATAAGAATCAGAGAGAAAAATAGGAGAAAAGTTGAAAAGGAGAAGGAGAAAAATCAAAGGCCTTACCAGAATCGATGGACGATGGCGATGCAACAGTGACTCAAAACAGAGACGTAAATAGGATCTAAATTGGTTGAATTTGAAAAATAAAAATTCAGATTTGGATAATTATACATATAACATTGAAATAGAAAATTCGAATTGAGAAATAGAGAAAAACAATGAAGGAGGAAAGAAGAAAATAGCTTATCGGAGGAGGCCAACTATGGAGAGGCAACGAAGAGGAAGAAGAAGAGACAAAGCTTGCTGGAAAACATTTAAGAGAGGGAGAAATTGTCTCCGTTTGAAAGAGAAAAGGGACAACAGTTACTTGGGGGAAGGCTTCGTGCAAAAGAAATGGAGAATGAGGGATATACAAAGTATTAGTTGGCGGTTACACTAGTGTGTGGTGTGATTAAGTTGTGAATAGGGTTGAAAATCATAAATCTACCCCTTATAATGCTTGGGGTATTACATTCTCAACTCCTTAAGAACTTTCATCCTCGAAAGGAATTTACCTTATTAAAATAATTCTGGATACTTAACCCATATTTTTGCTTCTCGTTCCCATGTTTCCTCATGATTTCTCCAGAGAACATTGACAATCTGCATCATTCTATTACGAAGTGTCTGATTCATGCGCTCTAAAATTCTGAATGGTTTCTCTTCGTAAGTGAGGTTATCACGAATTTACAGAGGTTCAAAATCAATGACATGCATTAGATCTGGTACGTACTTGTGAAGCATTGAGATGTGAAACACGTTATGAACACCTGAAAGTGCTGGTGGTAAAGCGAATTGGTAGTCCAAATGATTGATACGATCCAAAATCTCTGTAACGTCTTGATTTTTAGACCAAACTTGTAACGTCCTGATTTTCGAAGGTTAAACATGCATATAATTTTACTATTCAAAATTTTCCAATTCACATGAAAACCCTAATTTGAGATAATCTCTAAATTGAAAACCCTAATTTCTCCATAACTTTAACATTAAATAGTGGAAGCTAAAAATTATTCATTCCATAAATTGTAATAAATGATGAATTAATCTGCAGTAAAGTCAATGTGATCAATTCATAAGACGTGAAAATTCAATCACATAATTCGTAAAACAAAACATGAAAACCCCATAAATTCCTTACTCAACTGTAATTTAACAAAAATCTGTTTCTGATGTCATTAAAACATAATTAATGAAAATCTCATATTTTTGCTGACTGTGGCTGTTTCTCACTCTTGCTGCTCACCATTAATTGCAACATGTTTCATCTACGCTGGGTGAGTATTAAAAATACTCAGTAATTAAACCCACATACTAATAAATTTCACATGATATAAATGTAAACATATAACTCATGCCACTTTAATTTAACACATTCACTTGATTATTAAATTAGATAAAGTACTTATAATTAACATAACTGAATTCATGGTTAACATCTAACTTGAACTTGTACTTATATTGTAACGCCCCGATCTACAAGGGTTAAATATACATGTAATTTCACAATTTTGAAATCTCCAACTCGAAATAAACACTAATTTTGAGAAAATTCCCAAATTGAAAAAATTTAATTTACCCATGATGAAAAACCCTTGACCTTAAATAGCGGAAACATTAAACTTATTCATGATTGGAATCTTAATCAATAAATAGCGGAAGCGATAAAGTGTCTTAAATACATAACTAATAAAACCTCAAAAAACTGAATTAAATTCTGAAATAAAGTCAAAACTTGAAATTCATAACTCATGAAACTTTCACTCATCATAATTCGTAGAAAATCATAACGTAAAATAAACTACTTAAATAACCAAGTTTAATAGAAATCATTTCCCTAAGTTTTAAATCAAGTCATAAACTGAAAATATAAATTCCTCTGATCTAACTGGTTATGGCAGTCTCCCACTCATGCTGCTCGCCATCACCACCAGCATCATAAATAACTGTGGGGGAATGAGTATTTTAAAATACACAGTAAGCAAAATCACATAATAACATGCATCCACATGTCATAAATGCAATCATGACATAATATAACTGAACTTGACATATAACATAAATGAAATAAAGTAACGTACTTGATCATGACATGGCTTAACATAGCACGTAGATAACACGTGTCTCAAACAGAATCATTTAACAATCTTAATCATATCTTAGTTTGGCATATCCTCTAGTTAACAACCTAATAAGAACTGATCACACGTTAACTGAAACACCACATGATGAATTGGGCGACGAAACAGATGGCACACATCGGGCGATAAAACAGATGACACACATTGGGCGACAGAACAGATGGTACTCATAGGTGACAGAAAACGTGAACATGTGGCACCTCATGAGTGACGGAAAACATTTACAGATGACACCCAATGTATGACCAAAACATGAACAGATGACACCTTATGTGTGACCAAAACATGAACAGATGACACCACATTCATTTAATAGAACAAAACGTGAACACTCCTGATTTCTCGTCAACTAAGGGTCGTGCTTAAGTTCATATCTTGCTTAATTACCACTTGAATGAATTAACCTCATAACTTGCAGAATCCAACGTATGACAATAATTAATCATATAATGCATACAAATACATATAACACAATCAAACATGATAACATACTAACGTAAAATCAGTCATACTCAGACATTTATCTCATGATAATCACATTAATAAATGAACAGTAATCAATTACCAATGTGTTAACCAAATATAATAATTATTGAAAAATGCTTAAACAGATAATAAATACATGATACGATTATAATATTAGAATCACATCGTTATATAAGTCAATTTACACAAACATATATATGAACGTAACATGCTTATAGACAATTAAAGCTTATGAGAATAACACATATTACATTTATCACACGTAGGTCACATTACAATGTAAATTCACTTACACAAAGCATATACATTTATAACAACGGATTTCACACCATCATGTAAGCCCACTTACCGAAAGCGGAAGAATGAATTAAACAATTAATGACCTGAAATCCAAAAAAATATAATCAATAAATTGTTTTGAAATAAAACAATATAAACACATTTTTAATATCATAAAATAAAAGAGAATTAATTAAAATGGTGCGAAGGGGCATGAGCGAGGTCGAAAAACAATGCTTTGGGTCAGAAATTGAAATATTAAACTTGGCTAAACGGTTCAGACCGATTGATTTAAGACTGGGTCGGTTCGAATCGGTCTGAGTTAGTATGGACCAGTTTAGATCAGCCTGGGTTGACTGAACCGGTTCGTAAGGGTGCTTCAATCGGGTCAGTTATAAATGAACTGGGTCACAAGACCCAGTTGTAGTCGAAACAGAGAGCGAGAGAAAGAAAGAGAAAAGAGAGAGGGGGAAAGTGGGGGGGGCCTCGGCGATAAACCGCTGGTGAAGGTAGAAGCAGAGATAGAGGGGGGGGGGAGACGAACCAGAGAGGGAGAGGAAAGAAAAAATAAAACAGAGGATAGAAAAGACAGAAAATGAAGAGAAGAAGAAAGAAAAAGCTCACCGGAGATGGTGTTGGGAATAGAAATAAGAACAACGAGAGGGACATGGGCGAGAGAGATAGTAAAAAGGGAAAAGAAAGAGAGAATGAGACAAAGAGAACCATAGAGTGAGTGAGAGGAAAACAGAGGCTGAAGGAAAGAGAGGTGAGAAACAATGATCGGGAAAAATATAGAGAAAGAGATGGAAAATGAAATAGAGGGGGAAGAAACAGAGATGAAGATGAAAGAGAGTGAGAGACCAAAAGAACAGATGCACGAATTATAGAGAGAGAAACAAAGGTGGACGAGAGAAAAACAAAGAGAGAGAAAAGGAAAACAAACTAAATAGAAATAGATAAAGGAGAGAACTCACTGAGATGATTCAATGGAAAACACAGAGAAGAGTGAAAGATGAAGAAGAAGTGGGGGCATGATGAAGGCTGCCAAACGAAAACGGAAAGGAAGCAATTTGCTGAAATCTGGAGAAAATTTCAGAATTGGATATATATGATCATTGAAATAGAAAAATTCAAATTTAGAGAGAGAAAATGAGAAAAAAATGAAGAGAGAGGGAATAAGAAGAAAGAGAGAAAAAAATGAAAATTGACAATAAGGGACGCCCAAAATTGAAACGAAGAAGAGGGATCTAGAACTTATGAATTGCGGAGATCAACGTTGGTGAGTTGCCAAAAATGAAATGAAGAAGGAGATGAAGAATAGAGGCTTGGCGTGATCGAAGATGGTGCTTCGTTGTGGAGAAAATGCCCTTGGTTGGCGATGAAAGCTAAGAGAAAACAGAGGGTGAGAGAGCCTTCGCAGGTGGCTGCTTTCAAAGAGAGATCTAAGAGTGGGGCTAGGAAGAAAGAGAGGCTGCGTGAGAGAGATCAATAGGGAGAGATGAAGATTTGGGATATATATTAGGTTAGGGCTAGCTTAGTGTGTTTATGCATGTTGTGTGAGTGAGTTTCAATTGAGGGGTGAGATTGCTGAATCAAGGATAAAAATAGGGTTAGGGTAATACTAGGGTATACATAAGTATATAGTGTGAGTTAGATAGAGATAAAAGGAGAGATAGAAGCAAAAAAACACTTTTTAAATTCAATTTTAAACTAGATCATATGTAATTAAAATTATTTTACCAAAATTACAAATAATCACTTTTTAAAATCACTTTATCTTTTAAATCAAATTTACAAAAATTCTTATTTACGAAGGGTTGGGATATTACATATACTCGTGCTGATACTTGTACTTGCTTGATCATATTTTGACTAGCATATTCCCCAATTAACAACCTAACCAGAATTATTTCACACTTAAACTTGAACTTGTAACGTGAATGTGAACATGACTGAATGTGTGTCATTTAAGGTTATTTGAACCTTGAACTTGAGCTGGTGTCGCTTAAGGTTATCTGAACCTTAAGAACGCTGACATGACATAGTGACACCCAACCGTATAGCTGATAACATGATAACATGACGCGAATAATTTGGTTATTTGATAACCACGGGACATGATTAAGTATACCTCTTGTTTATTTAACACTTTACTTGAGTTAAAATTCATAATTCTCATTATTATATATACATGAGTAAACATATAACTTGTTGATGAACATAAACGATATAGCTATTACGTGTATAACTAAAAATATAATCATACATAACATGGTAAATAATTTCATCGTGATATGAAAAATAAATAAAACACTTGATCGTAAGATTGAGCAGCATAGAGAAATTAATAAAAAATAATTTTAAATTAAATATGCTACACTTATAACATATGAACCGAATTACTATGTAAGTCTACTTACATAATTTGCTACAAATTAAATTCAGCAATTAATTACCTGAAATCCAAGGACCCCAGATCACAAAATATTCATATAATAACTACAATTATTTAATTAACTAGGAGGGCGAATGAGGTAAAAAAGATGTGGAAACTAAACTGGGTGTAAACTGATCAAGCGGTTCAACTAGGTTCGGACATTCTAAACTGGTTCAGTTCTATTGGTTTGGCCGATTCAGATTGGTTAGGTTGAACCGATTCGGGCTGGGAGAAATTTAGGTCGTGTTAGGTCTGGACCAATTGGGTCACAAAACCTAATTACAGTCCGAACAGAGAGCAACAAAGAATGAAAGAAAGGGAAATAAGCTTACTGAAGATAATAACGATGAAGATGAGCTACTACAATCTGACAAAAATGATCAAGGAACTGCCATAAGAGAAAACCAAAGATAACAGAGCATGTGAGACAAGAATCAGAGAGAGAAATAGGAGAAAAGCTAAAAAGGAGAAGGAGAAAAATCAAAGGGCTTACCAGAATCGATGGACGGTGGCGATGCAACAGTGACTCAAAACAGAGACGTAAATAGGATGTAAATTGGTGGAATTTGAAGAATAAAAATTCAGATTTGGATAATTATACATATAACATTGAAATAGAAAATCCGAATTGAGAAATAGAGAAAAACAATGAAGGAGGAAAGAAGAAAATAGCTTACCGGAGGAGGCCAACTATGGAGAGGCAACGAAGAGGAAGAAGAAGAGACAAAGCTTGTTGGAAAACATTTAAGAGAGGGAGAAACTGTTGCCGTTTGAGAGAGAAAAGGGAGCAACAGTTACTTGGGGGAAGGCTTCGTGCAAAAGAAATGGAGAATGAGGGATATACAGAGTATTAGTTGGCGGTTACACTAGTGTGTGTTGTGATTAATTGTGAGTAGGGTTGAAAATTATAAATCTACCCCTTATAATGCTTGGGGTATTACATTCTCCACTCCTTAAGAACTTTCATCCTTGAAAGGAATTTACCTTATTAAAATAACTCGGGATACTTAACCCATATTTTCGCTTCTCGTTCCCATGTTTCCTCGTGATTTTTCCAGAGAACATTGACAATCTGCATCATTCTGTTAAGAAGAGTCTAATTCATGCGCTCTAAAATTTTGAATGGTTTCTCTTCATAAGTGAGGTCATCACGAACTTGTAGAGGTTCAAAATCAATGACATGCATTAGATCTGGTACGTACTTGTGAAGCATTGAGATGTGAAACACATTATGAACATCTGAAAGAGCTGGTGGTAAAGCGAATTGGTAGGCCAAAGGACTGATACGATCCAAAATCTCAAAAGGACCAATAAATCTGGGACTCAACTTCCCCTTGGGTCCAACCTTGAGAAACACATGATCACCTACTTCAAATTCGAGGTCCTTCCTTCTAACATCTGCGTAAGTCTTTTACCTACTTTGAGTGGTATACATTCTATCTCTAATGTTCTCAAGAGCTTCATTCATAGACTGAACCGAGTCAGGACCCAAAAGCCTCCGATCGCTAACTTCATCCTAGTGAACTGGCGACCAACACTTTTTCCCATAAAGTGATTCAAACTAAGCCATACCATTCGCCGCCTGGTAACTGTTATTGTACTACTAGAGAAATCTAACACACAATCTAGAAGCATATCCTCTAACATGTGGAACGTACACTCAGATTGACCATCAGATTGTGGATGGAAAGCTGTACTAAAATTCAAGAGTACCTAAAACTTTCTATAGACTCCGCCGAAAAATTGACGTGAATCACAGAACCTGATCTGATACTATAGACACTAGAACCCCATGAAGTCGAACAATCTCTCAGATATACAACCGAGCCCAATCCTCAATTGAAATGTAGTCTTGCCAGGCAAAAAGTGTATAGACTTGGTGAGATCATCCACCACAACCCAAATGGAGTTATAACCTTTTACTGTCCTCGATAGCCCTGAAATGAAATCCATAGTCACACGCTCCCACTTCCATTTAGGAATACTTAATGGCTGCAAGACCTCATATGATCGTTGTTTCTGAGCCTTAATTTGATGGCACACCAGACACTTACTAACAAAATCATCGATATCACGTTACATACCATTCCATTAATAATATAACTTCAAATCGTGATACATCTTAGTACTGGAAGGATGCACTGTTTATGGTTAATTGTGAGCCTCCATGAGTAATTCTTGCCTTCAGAACACATAGCCTTCCATGAAAGCGAGGAGCTGAATCAATACTGATAATGAACCTTTCTCTTTTGTCCAAACCCACTTCACTGTAAATTAGAAACAACTTAGAACTGAGTTTTGTGCATCGTTAATACGTTATTTCAATGATGGTTATATTGTGAGCTGAGCAAACTATGTTGTATTGTCTTTCAATAAAACCTAAATCTTGACACATTCTAAGTTCTCAAGGATATGCTTTTGGGATGTAATAAGAGCTGCTGAATGAGATGATTTTTAACTTAAGGCATCAACCACTACAATTGTCTTTCTTGAGTGATAAATGATCTCGTAGTCATAATCCTTCACCAGTTCTAACCAATGACGTTGCCTTATATTAAGCTCTTTCTGAGTGAAAAAGTACTTAAGACTCTTGTGATCTGTGTAAATCTGGTACTTAAAACCATACAAGTAATGTCTCTAAATCTTGAGGGCAAATACAACTGCAACCAACTCCAAATCATGTGTATGATAGTTCGTGTTACGATTATTCTAAAGTGCAAGTATACACTATCATAAGAAGTAATAAAATTTCTATGAAAATAAAGTATCGTCCACATGATTGATTGATATTAAAATATTGAAATTAACTATACCTTAATTCTAAATGAGAATGACGAAAAGTTGGGATCTTTTGAATGAAAATTTAAACTAAAACAATTAAAAACTTTATACGGAGAAATAATTTAAATTTGACTAGTTAAAAAGTCCAGGATTTTCGATTTCACCAAACCAAATATGCTCTAAATTTCAAATCTCAATCAATCAATATTTATAAAATTATTGACAACAAATTTTTCTAATATAATTATCAATATTTCTCAAGCATCAATAACAATGAATCAAAAATACTAATCCTACATCTCTGTCAAGATTAAATAAATTGAAACTCATTAAGCACAAGAAATTATCTCTAACTTATGAAATTCTACTAGTGTTATAAACAAATAACAAATTTAATCATCACTTCTCAGTATCAGTATTAAATCCAAAATCATGCAATAGTTGGCCAGACGAGCACAAACACTAAGAACAGATTATAACACTCAATAATACTGAATAAACATTGATTGAATTGAAAATCAAAATATATGAAAAATCAGGGTTTGACTACGTCATAGTCCTAGATAAGAAAATTTATAACATACTAGAATCAGAAGATATCCTAATAATATTCATGAACATAGAGGAAAAGAGAAAAAAAAGTAGATTTAAGGATGAATTGAAGTTAAGATCTGTCTCCCAGTTGGATTCGTCTTCGTTTCCTCTCCAAAAAGCTTTCTCTTCTGCCTCCCACGACTAAAAGTCATCTCAAATAAGGATGAAATTAGAGTAAAAATAAAAAATAACAAAATCATTATCGCGCCAGCATCGCGGTGTTGACATTTTGGATCTTTTGATGTCGCGCCAGTGTTGCGGCGCTGGCTTACTGTACAAAATTTTTAGCGTCCAGCGATACAGCGCTCGCTCTTCTATCCTAGTCCACTCTTTTTTCGATTTATCTGCATTTTTGCCTTCCAATCTTTTCAAATCAATCCAAATGCATTAGAATATATTATCTACAAAATAAAACTAGAACAAACATAAATGGAATAATAAAACTCAAAGAACCAATAAAATTAAAGTTAAAATTATCTAAGATATAAGTGTAAAATTCACTCATCAAATATCCCCAAACTTAACTTTTTGCTAGTACTCGAGTAAAACAAAACATAAAAAAATAAAACAGTAAAACAATAAAAACTAATTCTAAAAAACTACGGAACAAATGATGAAATGTTTTTACTAACGAAACATGCCTCAGAGATTTCAAAATAGCGATAACCCAAGAAAAACTTCTGAATTGTAATCATGTTGAATTTCAGTACAAATACTAACCTACATTACACCTTGAAAAATCCCGAGTGGGTGTGTGTCACCTTTAAGTCTCCTAACTTCTTAGTCTTAACTGTGTTTATGCAACCGAGTCTTATAAAAGCGGATCTATTAATATATTACTAGATTTGAACTCCATAGGCCAATTTTTCATGCCATTCTCCACTAATGTAGATAAGCCACAACACTTAGGATCAATAGGACTTTCGTAGGCTTATAATGTATGTCAATGCTGTAGGGTAGGATAAATGATATTATTTTGGTTCAATTTTTACCCATAGTCACACATGCATTTTAGGAATCAACGAGCTTAACCTAACTTCTCTTGCTACACCCTGAAACTTGTCACTTTCCACATCTTGAATATCAACTATACTCAACCATTCTTCTTCTTCTTCTTCTTCTTCTTCTTCTTCTCCTTCTCCTTCTCCTTCTCCTTCTCGTTCTCGTTCTCGTTCTCCTTCTCCTTCTTCTTTTTTGAATTTGATTTCCTTAAGCTTCTCTTTTTCTTAACAAGCTTTCAGCTAATAGCTCCCAAACCAGTTGGTCTTAAGGTATTAGGTGTTAAGATATCCCTTCGAGCTTAGTTATTCAAGTTCAAAAGGCTACGAAATCAAATTTATTAATTTGTTTTTGAATAAATCAATCAAACCCCTCTAATTCACATTGATTGTCATAGCTCCAAGTATTTTCTTAGAACATCCAAAAATTATGATTAAAAAAAGTACTTGGGAAAATTTTTTATAAGGTTAGGAAATTGTCATGGGTGATTAAAATGACTATTTAGGCTCAACATGGATTAGTAAAGAAATAATTATGCACAGGTTGGCTTGAAAAACTCAAACGGTCAAAAGATGGCCTAAATTATGTCCATAGTATAGTGTAGCCGAACAAGCTTTCAGCTAATAGCTCCCAAACCAGTTGGTCTTAAGGTATTAGGTGTTGAGATATCCCTTCGAGCTTAGTTATTCAAGTCCAAAAGCCTGCGAAATCAAATTTATTAATTTGTTTTTGAATAAATCAATCAAACCCCTCTAATTCACCTTGATTGTCATAGCTCCAAGTATTTTCCTAGAACATCCAAAAATTATGATTAAAAAAAGTACTAGGGAAAACTTTTTATAAAGTTAGGAAATTGTCATGGGTGATTAAAATGACTATTTAGGCTCAACATGGATTAGTAGAGAAATAATTATGCACAGGTTGGCTTGAAAAACTCAAACGGTCCAAATATGGCCAAAATTATGTCCATAGTATAGTGTAGCCTAAAATTTCACCACGAGCAACAATCAATCTGGTTCTAGAGTTCTTATGAGATCATAATGATTCCTTAATTCACATAAACCTTTTCTAAGCAAAAAGATAATCAAACGCTCAAGGTTAGGTGCTCAATATGTCAGGACTCTAGTAAAATGTACACCAATAATTGATTCAAACACACACATATACACAAATTCATCATTTTTTCCAAAACTATCAATAATTCAAAACCAATCTCATCATAGGTGTTAGTGTTGTCTATAACAGAAAATAAAAAAAAAATTTAATTAAAGCCACCACCTCCAAACTAAAAACTTTCTTTGTCCTTAATGAAAAGAAAATATGTAAAAGGAGTAATTAGAGAAGACTTCCCTGAACAATGATGAGCTATCATCCTTGTCATTCTCTACATTGTTCAAGTTGTCTCCAATTGAGGGGAAAGTAGTGCATGAGCCAAATTCGTCCATAGTTTTTTTAATTTAAAAATCTGAAGAAAACATAAAAAGAAAATAAGCAAAAGAAAATAATTAAAAAAACTAAAAAAATGAAATAGTAGAAATAAAATTGGGTTGCATCCTAGTAGCGCTTGCTTTAATGTCTTCAGCCAGATATAATGATCATTCAGGCTTCACCCGTTGTTCACTGACTTTAGAATTTCATTCGTGACAGAAATTGACCAGCCCAAGATAGCACTACACTCCTCAGGAAGTGCAATTGTCTCATATTCCTCCAGCTTTCTCTTATTTTAGAGAATATCCTTCATGAATTTGACATAGCTCGACATTTTTTCCAAAGCATAAGAAAATTGGATGTTTATGTGTAGTTTCCTAAACACATCAAGAAACTTAAAAAATTACTTGTTCAATTTCTACTTTTCGAACCGTTGGGGGTATGGAATAGGTGGAACATATGGTGGAGGATTATTAGGAAAGAGCTTTGACTTAGGCTTACCTTCCTCCTTTTTTGAGCTCTTGCGAAGATCATCACTCATTGTCTCAGCTTCTGCTACAATTTGCTGAGAATTTTCAACAGTGGATTTTTGAGGTTCTGCTAACTTCTTACCACTGTGAAGAGTAATGGCGTTTACTTGTTCTTTTGGATTCCTTTTGGTGTTGCTCGATAGAGAACATTGTGGTCTTTAAGTGAGTATTTTTTACAGTTGAACAATTTGAAGCTCCAAATTCTGAATATTTGTAGCTTGACTCTGAATACTTGTTTCTTTGCCCTGAAGTGTAGCAGCATATGTTCTTGTCATAAATTTAGTAGTATTGACTGTAAGCTGGGTAAGAGCATATTCTAAAGAAAATTTAGGCCATTGAGGCTGAGTAACAACTGGTGTATTCATCACATTCTCACTATTCTTCCAAGAGAAATTTGGATGATTTCACCACCCTTGGTTACAAGTGTTGGACAATGGGTTATTCAGCATGTTGTACTTCTCAACAAAATTAACATGTTCTGACTGAGAAGGAGCAAAAGGATTATCGGCTTGACATTCAATACTAAGATGAGGTCCATTGCATAAATTACAATCTTTCCGTGAAGCATGGATAGCACTAGCATTGGCAGCAAAAGAGATCAATTGCTTGGACAGTGTATCTACATAAGTAGTAAGAGCATCGACTTCATGAACTCCATGAATCTTTCTCGGTACGTTGCGCTCAATTGGCCATTGATAGGCATTAACATCCATTTCTTCAAGCAAAGCGTAAGTCTCCTCATGTGTTTTGTGTTGGGGGTTATGCCCTCAAAGTATATGTATTGACATTTTGATATGAAATTTAAAGAGGATTACATTTTTCTTATAATTGTTCTTTTAAATTATTATTGAATAATTTATATAAATATCTAAAAATTCCATGTTCATTGATGAGACTATGATCTTAGATTAGTAAGAGATGATTAGGATTATAGATAATGAATAATTTTTTTTGCAACATGTTAAAGTATGTAATCTATAATGAATGGTTGCTAATACGGTTGACTAAGCATTATGAATGTGTGTGATCTAGATCCAGATCATTGATGTGGATAGACATATTAGTGAATGTACTTTATATAATAAAATTATATATGACAGGACCGATGTGAATTAATATCTTTATTAAGGTGCCGTTTATAATAAAAAATTAACACACAACAATTCGATGATCATATGTAGATCAGTCTGAATCCTGAATAGTCATGAACTCCTATGCATGTCTCTGGATCTTTTAATTCACTCATTAAGGTCTTTTTGTTAATTAGGCTAGTGACTTTTGTTTTGGAGATTCACTGATGTGGATGGCTAGGGACATGATCTTGCAAGATTTGGAATCTAAGGTTTTCTAACGGATCATATATTAGTTCTTTCAAGTGTTAATTTTAGAACTGAATGGTTATTGAGGTCAAATTTATAATAAGATTATAAATTAGTCATTCACTAGTGGATTAATGGCACTTAAGGATCAAGAGATAATTAGAAAGGTAAAATAGTAATTTTGACCGGTTCTAATTTACGAACCAATAATTGGAGGACAGAACTACATGGAATGATTATGTAGGTGGACTATATGAGAATACTCTGTAAATACATTCTATAATCTCTAAGAGTGCAATTCCATATTTATAGTGGAGTAATAATGGAAGTAATAAATAAGATTATTAATCAATAATCTGGTTCATTGGAGCTTAGGATTATAGGTCCATGGTCCCCAAGTCACCTTTATATTGCGCTGTCTATGGTGTGAATATTTCAGGACATGAGAAAATTACTCACTTGCAAAAGGAATTTTATTCTAGGGCAAGTACATAATTATGTGTGATAAATTAGTTAAGTATTAATTAATTGAATTATTTATATATTTAAATATAATTTTGGAAATTATATATATAAATAATTAATAATTTTTTAATTATCGATAAATGAGACAGAATATCTAATTTATAAAATTAGATAATTAAACTATTATTAGATAATAATTTAAATCAACTAAATCTCTCATTTTTTAAATAACAGATAAGTTAGTAAATATGGATAATTAGATATGATAATTTTGAATTAATTGATATCTAGATAATTATCTGATTAAAATAAATATTTAATTCAGAGTAATTGCCACGTGTCTATCAATGATAGGGTATCAGAAATAGACATGGACTATTGTGGTGCCATGTGGCACTACAGTAGTCCATGTGCAACACTGTAGTGCCATGTTGCACTATAGTTGTGTACAATTACAGTGAGTCCCACTACAATTGATACTTTTATAATTAAATATTACTTCAGTTTATCTCTAAAAATCTGATAAGTCATTATCTAGAATATATATAGATTTTATTTTAATGGCCTTGGTAGTTGAAAGAAGAGGACATAATCAGTTGATCAGATCATCAGTTCGTCAATCAAGAGTTGAATTGAAAACACGATTGGTGTCAGAGAGATTTTCTTTTGAGATTAAACATTAATCAAATCTCTTAAAGAATAATCATCACGTTTTTTTAGAGAATCATCTCACTAAAGTTATTCTCAGTAAATCATTAAATCTCATGTGTTGAGAAACATCTAGAGACATAAAAAGTGTCTTGTAATATTTTACGTGCCCACACACGTCCTACTGCGTTGAGAATTGACTTGGAAGATCTTTGTGTGGATCTTAGAGTCTACTGATCGTTAGAACGATTTTGTGAGAACGAAGAATTGATTGGTTTTTGCAAGGACACTTGACATAGACTACAAGAAATATATCATTCCTAACCTTCTATGGTGTAGATTTAACTTATAAATATATATTGGATCCTGACTGATTGAAAAATAGTTTTCAATAAAAAAATTTATTTGGTTATCGTAGCATTGCGTAAGTTTTATTTTATTAAAAAAATCATTTTTATTAAAAGTTTAATTTTTTAAAATGTCACACGCCTCCACGCTTCCGTCGCGCACGCGCCGCGAGAACTAGCAAGTGGTATTAGAGTCAGGTTTTTATATATTTATATCTTAAATATTGTGTGAATTTTCTTGAATTATTCATATAATATGAGATATGTATGATGATGGATGGTTATGTTTTTTGAATGTTAGAAAAATAATTGATCATTAATTGTATGGTGATTATTGAGGCGTAGGAATTTTTGTAATTTTATTTTGAATATTATTGTAATTATTCTGAACGCGAGAAGATAAAGAACGCACGAGACGAATGACATAATTTACTGTTCACGTAAAAACACTGTTCATCCACGATAACACTATTCGTGTCAGAAATTTAATGTTCTAGAGGAGGTGAATAGTGTCGCGGTACTGTAATGGCGGTGAACAGTGGCTGCACGACACGACAGGGGGCTGTCGTGAGGCTGGCAGGGGTGGTGATGGGCGGTGATCGGAGAATCATATCTTCGGTGACAACTGTTGTCATGTTTTAGAAAAGTTTCCAACAAACCATGTTTGACCATATCAAATAAAGTGTTTATTCGATTAAGTCAAAATCAACTATATTAAAAAGGGATAGTTATAGAAATGATTTTAATTAAGAAAAATAATTTTTTCAATTAAAAAAGGTTTCGTTCAAAGCTTGAAAATTATGAATATGGACATCAGGAGGAGAATGTAATATTTGAGAAATATGTATTCTTGAAGTCCTCTTTGTATTTTATTTTTTTATTTTGAGGGTTGTAATTTAAAAATACCCAATAGCCTCTTGGTCCATTATTGTTTTATTTAATTATTAAATAATTATTTAATTGTTATGTTTGATAACATGTGCATGCATTAGTCGATCACATGCCATACATGAAAATCTCACACAGTTTTATTTAATAATGCATCTCCATCTGTAGAAACATGATTTATTAGGATTGTCCTAATATGTTTATATATATTACTTTATGAAATCAATTACATGTAAACTGCTAGGTTTTAACTAGTTAAAACTTGGTAATCACACCACACTAAAGGTTATAGTAAACTTTAGGTTTACCGACTTTAGAAAAGAGTTTTATTAAAGTTTGATGAATATAATTAATTAGTTAATCAAAGTTCACCTAATTAAGACTTAGGCGCTTCTGAAAGTTAAATGAACCTAGATCAATGAGATTTGATTAACTGATAATTAAATATTCATAGAGTTATTATTTTAACTAGTAATTAATTGATTAGTTAAAATAGAAACACATTATCCTAATATAGTGAGTGGGAGAAGGTTGACTTGTTAATGTAACATATGGTCTCCATCATTAGTACAACACAGTGAAGTGCAGTGAGGGCCTCGAGATGGTTTTGTTTTCATCCCCCTAAGGAAGGTTTCGAGCTGTATCAATACCAAGGTTAGACTTTTTAAGAAGATACGAGGAAGTGATATGGTTTAGTTTTGACCGATCCTAAGACGACATATTCTAAATAAAGTCATGAAATCTGAAATGATGGGTTACACTCACAAAGTCACAATTAAACTTTCACGTGGATAGTTGTGACTTGACCGAACAAGTGATACCTTATTGTTAAAAGAGAAAATATGAGATATTTTAAGTTTTAATTAATAAGGATGAGAATGTCTCATAAACAGTTTGAGGTTATTCTGATGGAGCCTAGGCAACATATTAATCATTGAGTTGTTTTATCGTGATTAGTAAATGTTAAATTTATGTGTTTTTATCGTAAATGAACTTAATTCTAATTTGTGAGAACCATAAGTTCGTTCTTACTGAGAAATGTTCTGAAGAGTCTGCTGCTAACACCCCTAAGAATGTTTTTATGATTCATTTTTATTAAAAATTTAATTTTTTAAGAGGCCATGCGCCTCCACGCTTCCACCGCGCACACGCCGTGATGACTAGCAGTTTGCCCATTAAAGCTCCTCCTGTTACTGCATCCACTAGTGTCCTCGTTGAATTTCACATACCATTGTAGAAAGTTTGTAATTATAGCCATCCAGGGAGTCCATGATGTGGGAATCCTCTCAAAAATCCTGTAAACCTCTCCTAAGCTTCATAAGGAGACTCCATATCATATTAGACAAAAGTAGTGATCTCGTTACTCATCTTGACTATTTTAGTCGGTGGAAAGAATTTAGCAAACTTTTCTCAGAAAGTCCATTCCAAGTAGTGATTGATCCAGCGGGTAAATAGTTCAACCAAATTTGAGCCTTATCTCGAAGTGAAAATGGTAATAATCTCAATCTAATTGCATCAGTTGAGACAACGTTTGGGAATAATGGCTATGTGAACATTTGAATCATCATTAGGCATGCCACTGAACTAATTTGCTTGCACCACGTGAATGATAGCCAACTTAATCTCAAAACTCTTGGCATTAATAATAGGACGTTAAATGGAAGATGCGGCCTCATTGACCTCTCGCCCGGTTATTTTGGTTGTTCACATGATTTTCTTTAGCATCTTCCGTGGTTTCTTGAGGTTTTTTAGAAGCTTCTCTCCTCACTTTTCTATTACGACAACAAGTTCGCTCAATTTTCAAATTTAGAGGAGTCAAATTTTGGCTTCCAAATTTTCTCATACACCTTAGAAAATGCCTGAAAATTGAAAATAGTAAACAACCGTAAAGAAAAAAAATTAAGAATTGAAGTAAAATTAAGGATACGTAACTACAATATTAATAAAAAATCAATCCCCGACAACGACGTCAAAAACTTGTTACGATTATTCTAGAGTGCAAGTGTATACTATCACCGTCAAGTAATAAATTTTTTATGAAAATAGAGTATCGTCCATAGAATTGATTGATATTAAAATTTTGAAATTAACTATACCTTTATTCTAAATGAGAATGACGAAAAGTTGGGATTTTTTGAATGAAAATTTAAACTAAAAAACAAATTAAATCTTGAAGGAGAAATAATATAAATTTGACTTGTTAAAAAATCTAGAGTTTTCGATTTCACCAAACCAAACATGCTCTCAATTTCAAATCTCAATCAATTAATGTTTATTAAATTAGTGACAATGATTTTTTTAATGTAATTATCAATCTTTCTCAAGCATTGATAACAATGAATCAAAAATACTAATCCTACATCTCTACACTAGATGTATAATTATCTCTAACTTATGAAATTCTAATGGTGTTATAAACAAAGAGAAAATTTAATCATCACCTCTCAGTATCAGAATTAAATCTAAAATCATGCAATAGTTGGCAGACAATCATAAGCATTAAGAACAGATTATAACACTCAATAATACTGAATAAACATCGATTGAATTAAAAATCAAAATATATGAACAATCATAATTTGGCTAAGTCGTAGCCCTAGATAAGAAAATTTTGAACATACTAGAATAAGAAGATATCCTAATAATATTAATGAACATAGAGGAAAAGAGAAGAAAACTAGATTTGAGGATGAATTAAAGTTCAAATCCGTCTCCCGGTTTTCATCCTCGTTTCCTCTCCAAAAACCTTTCTCCTTTGTCTCCCACATCTAAAAGTCCTCTCAAAATCCTAAAATATTATATTTATACACTAGGGTTTGATAAGGATGAAATTAGAGTAAAAATCAGAAATAACAAATCATTATCGACTAGTGTCGTGGCTTTAAAAGCCAGTGTCGTGGTGTTGGAACCCAGCGCCACAGTGCTTGCTTACTTTACAAACTTTTTAGCATGCAGCGTCGCAACGCTGGCCTACTGCCTGCCAGTGTCGCGAAGCTAGCCCTTCTATCAAAAGTCCACCCTTTTTTCCATTTATCCGCATTTTTACCTTCCAAATCTATCCAAATCAATTCAATGTACTAGAATGTCTTACCTACAAAATAAAAGTAAAACAAACATAAATTAAATAATAAAACTCAAAGAATCAATAAAATTAAAGTTAAGAGCATCTAAAATATGAGCGTAAAATGCACTCATCAATTCAGTTCATAAGGCCCGACTTCACGAGAAGCATGAGCTATGACCCTTCCTTGTTGCATCAAAACACAACCCAAACCTCTCTCGGAAGCATCACTGTAAATCACAAAGTCATTTTTACCATCTGCAATGGTCAATATTGGTGCTGACACTAATTTTTGTTTAAGGCTCTGAAAACATTTTTCACAATCAGCCGTCCTAGTAGAGGTGACATTCTTCCTGGTCAACTGAGTAAGTTGAACAACGATCTTTGCAAAACCCTCAATGAACCTCCTGAAATATCCAGATAGACCTAGAAAACTATGAACTTCCCTAACATTTGTCGGTTGAGGCCAGTTAACCACTGCTTCAATCTTAGACGGGTCAACATAGATTCCATCTCAAAATACCACATGACTAAGGAATGATACTTGTTGAAGCCAAAACACACACTTCTGGAATTTGGCATATAATTGGTATGTCCTAACTGTAAAATAATCCTTAGGTGATCTATATGCTCAACCTCTGACTTAGAGTATACCAGAATATCATCAATGAAGACAATCAAAAAATAATCCAAGTACTCTATGAACACCCTATTCATCAAATCCATAAAAGTTTCCAGAGCATTAGTTAATCCAAACGACATCACTATAAACTCATAGTGGTCGTAACGAGTATGAAACACTGTCTTAGGAATATCCTCATCGCAAATCCTGAGCTGATGGTAACCTGATCTCAAATCAGTCTTAGAAAATACTGACGTTCCTTGAAGTTGACCACATAAGTCCTCAATGCACGAGAACATATGCTTATTCTTGATAGTGATTCGGTTCAACTCTCTATAGTCAATGCATAACCTCATTGATCCATCTTTCATTTTGATAAATAATACTGAAGCTCCCTAACATGAAGCACTTGATATAATAAAACCCTTGTCCAATAATTCATAAAGTCGATCCTTAAGTTCTTTCAACTCAACAGGAGTCCTATGATATGAAGATTTTGATATACACATAATGCATGTTACCAACTTAATGCGTAAATCTATCTCTCAAGAAGGTGGAAGTCCTGACATTTAATCTGAAAAGACATCTAAAAATTTACAAGCAACTGAAACTGAGCTGATATCCACTAGTGTTTTAAAGGTCTCCAAAACACAAGCTAGGTAACACTAATTACCATAAACATAAAACTAGTTCTATCTGGGGGTTGGAAGTGAACTTCCTTATGATAACAATCATTGTTGGCATGGTTGGTTGCTAATAAATTCACCATTGACCTTCCAAAATCATGCATACCTAAGACTATAACTCTGGCATCCCTGTTTGATTTGTTCAGCATTGAACAAGGCTGTCTTTCAAACATTCGTTGAGGTCTGCTTCACACTTACTTCATCTTATCAACAAGGAGATAAGCTGCAAAAACTGTTCGTATATGTCTCCTCAGCTTCTTGGCATGACAAAAAGAAGTCTTCCATCTTTGCTTTGTTGTCAACTAAGTTGCTACTTTGACTTGTTCATTCAAACGTCATTCCTTAAGCTAACACCATTCCTTCTGCACTTGATAAAATAATTTGACTCCTATAGCACTACCCAAGGTGGCGATTTACTGAACGTGGCGCATGCTGGAGGAGAACTTGTAACTTATCTATTCGTGCCTTTTCATCTTGGATAAGCGTTCTGATGTTTCTTACTTCCATGTGATGACTGATCAGGCTGCGGTGATAACTTGATAATGACACTCATCTACATGCTTAATGCTGCTTGAACAACCACCGTGACAATGAAGAGCCATGTACCTTCGGTCTCAAAAAGGAGATTACTTTCAAACTGCCAGACCTTTAAAGTATTGTTGTCAACAGAATGAGTTACATAATGAGATAACTCTTTAACTCCTCTCTAATACTCTATGACGGTGAATAATTAAAACAATTGTTTTTCATAGCTAACTACTTTTACCGATGGAATAAAAAATACTCAAACTTACGGAACATGTCTAGTCATCATCACATGCATCATACGTAAACGTGACATAAACATATCATAAGTAAATATAACATACACATACTTATTCGATAATTGAGACAATTATCATATACATACCTCACTTAAAATGTGAGCACGGAGCAGAGTGAGCAACAAGCCCTATTTTCGCTAAGGAAAGTCTACAAAATCTAAAACCTTTGCTCTGATACCAACCTATAACGCCCCAATTTCTGAGGGTTAATCATTCATGTAATTTCACAATTCAAAATTTTTCAATTCATTTGAAAACCCTAATTTGAGAAAAATCATAAACTAAAAACCCTAATTTTGCCCTAACTTTAACATTACTTAGCGGAAGCAAAAAATTATATAAAAATTATTTATTCCATAAACTATAATAAATGATGAATTAATCAGCAATAAAGCCAACGTGATAAATTCATAAGACGTGAAAATTCAATCACATAATTTGTAAAATAAAACATGAAAAACCCATAAATTCTTGACTCAATTGTAATTTAACGAAAATCGATTTCTAATGTTATATAAACATAATTAGTGAAAATCTAATATTTTCGTTGATTATGGCAGTCTCTCACTCCTGATGCAAGCCATCACCTGCAAAATATGTTGGAATTATGTCCATAAAGTTGGGTGTAATAAATGTTTACTCATAAAAAGTTTTCTTTAATTAAAGTGTGTTTTTAACTTACTTAAGTCCTGGAGCTGTTGTACTAGTCTAGCTTTGGCTACCATACGAAGCTTGTATAAATTAGATAAAACCTCATTTTATTTTCCTTGGTTAAATTGAACTCGAATTGAGTCGAGGTCAAAACCTGTGTATATCGAAGTCCATTTTTTTATCTTCGGTTAAATCGAACTCGAATTTAGTCAAGGTCGAAACATGTGTCTATCGAGGTCCATTTCTTTATCTCGGTTAAATCAAACCCGAATTGAGTTAAGATTGAAGCATGTGTCTATCCAGGTCCACTTCTTTATTTCAATTAAATCGAACCCGAATTGAGTCGAGGTCGAAGCCTATATCTATCTAGGTCTGTTTCTTTTCAAGTATATTTGGTTCAATTGAACCCGCATTGAGTTGAGTTCGAAGCCTGCATCTATCAAGGTCCATTTTTCCTTTCAAATATCTCAATTAAATCGATCCCAATTTGAGTCGAGGTCGAAGCCTGTGTCAATCTAGGTCCGTTTTTTTTAAGTATCTCGGGTTCAATAAAACCCAAATTGAGTTAAGGTCGAAGCCTGCGTCTATCAAGGTCCATTTTTCCTTTCAAATATCACGATTAAATCGAACCTGATTTGCGTTGAGGTTGAAGCCTGTGTCAATCTAGGTCCGTTTCTTTTCAAGTATCTCGGGTTAAATTAAACCTGAATTGAGTCGAGGTTGAAGCCTGTGTCTATCCAGGTCCATTTTTTCTTTCATATATCTTGGTTAAATTGAACCCGAATTGAGTCGAGGTCGAAGCCTGTGCTTACTAAGTCCATTTCTTTTCAAATACCTTTGGTTAAATCGAACTTAAATTGAGTCGAGGTCGAAGCTCGTGTTTCTCCAGGTCCATTTCACATTTTGTCATTTCATAGAGCCTGAATCAGTCGAAGTTTCTATTTTCCCTTATCCATATAATCTTTTCTCATACCAATCAAAATACTTATCTACACCTTTGTACACCTTCTAAGTTTAGAAGCGTGAACAAAGAGGGGGCAGCTGTAGATACCGTATTTTATCCGGTCCAATATGTTGAAAATATGCAAATTGTTTTTGCCCATATACAAGTCTAAGATTATGTATATGATTTTAAAAATAGCTCATAGACTAAAATGAGAAAAATAGTCCAATGACTAAAAAAATAAAAAAATGACAAGAAGGACTAAAAGTAAAAAGTGAAGCCCTAAATTTACCTAGAAATAGAAGGGATGCCTTCACTTGGATGAGGTCATTTTTTGGAGAGAGAAAGAGAGGTCTTGATAGAGAAGGAGAGCATATCTTTCTAGAGAGATAGTTTGTGTGAAAAATATGAGAGATTTTTCAAGCTAGAGAGAAAGAAAGTTTACATTTATATTCATCTATTCATCTTCTCTCATTCTTTTTTAAGGTAGTTTAATTTTTTTGCATATTTAGCTAACATTATATCTTGTTCATTATTGTTCATATTCTCTCATCCATACTCATGTAGTGTATACTCTTTGTTTCATTTTCCACATATAAAATGTTTGTTCCTCCTTCTTTATCTTTTACTCTTAATCTTGAGTTTTATTTTCATGCATTGGTGATTATCTTACAAATTTGATAATGAGATATCTTTGTCATCAACTCAACTGAGGATGAGGATAAAGACTTTGATGTGTGTAAATTAACTCAATGTGAATCAATTCTTTAATGGATTGAAAATGTACATTTTTTGAAAAAATCTCCTATTATAGTTTCTCATACATAAAAATGCATAAATAGAGAATCAAATATCTATATAAAGATTATGAAAATATTTAAGATTTAATGTTTTTAATGTTTTCACAAGTCTTTTCATTTTTTTAGATCTTATTGTTATTTCAGTGACACTTGTTTGAACTAGTTATCATCCTTGACCATTCATTTTCTATTTGATTAGCAATGAAGGAAGAAAGGAAATAATGATAACTAGTGAACTAAGTAGTCCAAAATAAAAAAAAAGTATATTCATATCGAAAAAATTTCTATTTTGAAATTTATTTGATCATTTTTTTACATGACACTCATTTTAACTAATTACATTCCATAATATTTTACTAGTTTGATAGTAATTATTAAAAAAAGAAATGGTAATTAACAGACTACTTATAAAAAATAAAAATGTATACTTATACCAATTATATTTTTTAGTATATATATTATTTTATGAAATCTTACATTTTCATATGCATAAAAATTAAATATAATTTATTTTTTTATTATAATTATATTACATTTTAAAAAAAGAAAAAAAAATAAAAAAAGGGGATCAACCCTCTGCGAAATAGAGGGTGCGACACCCTCAGTTGGCAATAGAGGGTGTGATCATCTATTGCCAAGCCAGCCTTGTCCCCCCTCCTTTTTTTCTTTTATTTAATTTAATTTCTTTTCTATTATTAACACATGTTGAATCCTATATTTATTTCAATTCACTTTTTTTCATTCTTCTTCTTTCACATGTTTTTACTTTATACATCATCCTCAAATTTATCACATATTTTATCCTTCTTTTTAATTTCACTTTCCCATCTTTTCTTTTTTATAATTGTTTGTTCTTTTTATTTCTTATTTATTCATTTATCATTGTCATAATGACACACTTATAATGTGATTCTTATCTCATTCTCTTATGATTAGAGTTAATGTTCATAGATTTGTGGGTTACAACCTTAACAAGTAGATTTAAATTTTGTTAATTTCATTATTAGTTATTCATTAAAAATTCATATGACAGACTTTGAGTTTTTTGGGATACCAAACTTCTTGAACTGCTGAGGTGAGAAGTTATTTTTGGGATACCAAGAATAACTCTAATAATGTTTTAATTTAAAATAAAAAACTAAAAAACTAAAAAAATACTTTCAATGATCTTTGTAACACCCATTGAATGTCATTTATTTTATAATTTTTATGATGCAAAATGTACCAAATGGGACATTCAAAAATGAATTTCTTTAGCATTATTTTTAAAATGTAATTTGGAAAGCGTTTGATTGAATTTGGTAACAATTTTAATGATGGGCTGCTGTGGAGTACTAACACCTTCTCCATACACAAATGACTCCCGAACCAACTTTGAGTTTTCGTAGACTAAAATTTTTATTTTTTTAAATTGGGTGATCAATCACGCCCTAAAAATGATTGGTCGTGACTCCAAGTTTTTTTCTCAAAATGATCAATCGCCGCTCCGCGTCGCATGCACATTGCTACAGCTTGGCAACTCCACTTGGGACGCAATTGGCCTAACCATTTCTAGATCGATAGAAAGTCATGCTAAAATTTTATCATATGATATCATTTTTGTGTGGTTCTTTGTTTATTTATTTGATTCATTATTTTTCTTATTCATGCTTGTAGTTGTATATAGTTCACTTTTTTTTACGAAGTATATTTCTTTACATAATTTCTAATTTCACACACATACAGTAGCCCTATACCTAGGATTTCCCTTTAGGATTAGAAAGAATGAGTAGTGGAATGCCTTCGTAGAATTACGGTTCCCGTGCAGGCTCATGAAAGTTCTCACACAGGCCGACCCTTTCGGGATACCATTTGCGGGCCCATGTTACTCCGTTTGAATAACATTCTGGACAACCTAAGAGCCTATTAAGATATTTGAGAGCCCAACCACACATTCATTTGGTTTTCAGAACCCATCTCATTACCAATGTTTGATAGAAATGAAGATTCTGCTTAAATATTGTATTTATGATTAACTTTGTCTTACACTACTTAAACATTTCTTTTCTTCCCCATTGTTTCACTTCTAACTTCGTCTTTCTTTTTGCATACATGCATCATGCTGCATAACATGGATTGTAAAGAGGTATTCAATTCATTCATATTTTAGAGATCATGGCTTCCACTCCGAGTGTAATAGAAGATCAAGTTATAGTAACCCAATGGTTAGAGGAAACCCGAAAATGAAAGGGAGATTGTCTGAAAAAGGAGGATGTCATTCTTCTACCATCAATCAATAAGATAGAGTTCTCACATATTGACTTAGAGAGGTTGAAGAAGATATGGGAGGATCTTTCACCAGAGCAAAAAAATTATTTATTGGCAAATATGGTCACATCGCTTATCATCTGTATATTGCAGTTAAAAATCCCATTCTTAAGGCTTTAATGCATTTATGGACCCTCTGTACAGATGTTTCACTTTTGGAATAATTGATCTTACTCCTACAATTGAATAATATCAAGCACTATTGAATGTCCCGCTGTAAAACACAGACAAAGTTTATAACTATGACAAAAAGATTACATTGAATAGAGATTTATCTAAGATATTGGGTATTGTCTATGAATCTGAGATTGTGAAAATGCTGAAAGTTAAAGGGGGAGAATGAGAGTGTGTCGCTAGATTACCTCTTAAATCTCACCCAAAATGTTATGAAGGAAGATAAGGGTATGACTCTTTATGCTCTATGTATTTATGGCACCGTGTTGTTTTCAAAGATTCAAGGTTATGTGGATGATAAGGTGATAAAATTGTTCCTTCAAGTTGAACATGGTGTTAACCCTGTTATATCAATTCTCGTTGAAACTTTTCGCTCCTTAAATCACATCTGAGTGTTAAAAAAATGGAAGTTCATCGGCTCTCCGTCTCTTTTGTGTATTTGGATTCTTAGCCATCTAATATGTCCACCATATTTCAAATATCCTCAAGTTAAGTTTTCAAGTCTATAGATGAAGACGAGAATCTCCATTGCAGAATTTGGAATGGCCAAATGGAATCTGCAGTTTCCCACAAAAGGGTTGTGGCTCTCATACCTATCGAAATTGAAAGGTGAGTATGTTATCTAGAAAGCCCATTGGATGTCATTGACATCGTTGACCTATAGATGTTGTGACTTTCAATGGGTCCCACTTCCAGGACCATGGGGTTGTACTAGTTGTACTCTGTTAATGGTGCTCCATCAATTATACATCTAACATTTTATCCTTGTCACGCACGCATTGAAGGATATTAAAATCAGTTATGATTCTCAAGATATTGAACAAAAACTGGAACAATTGATTGAAGCTTGGAAAATAAGGAGAAGGATGCAAAATGAGAAGAACTGCATGAACTACACAAAGGAGTATGAAGTGTGGCTTGAGAGTAGAAGTAAAGTAGTTATTGCCTTACTAGTTAAGGATTTACAATCATCCAAATCAGTAAAAGCTTATCAAGAGATTGTTAAAAGGGAAGAACGGGATGAGTTATATGAGGAGAGTCAAAAGAATCTAGACCTTTTGGAAGAAAATAGATGACTAACCGTTAAGGCAAATTTGTCTGATAAACACATGATCAAAGCTAAAATATAGCTCAGAGATTTGAGAAATAAGGTTGAGGATTGAGAATATCTAAAGCGAAAAAGCTCAGAGTTGGGAATTGACATTCGCCAACTGAATAATAAAATTAGAAAGATGGAAGAAGACAATGAGAATTTGTGAGGCGTAATGTACGAATAAGAGGATCGAATCATGAACTTAGAAGAGAAAAATAAGCTTGTACACAAGAGTTTCTAGAAGAGGTGAAAGGGACTGTCGATAAGAAAAATACGTATATTGTTGAGCTTGAAGAATAAAAAGTTAGGAAGATCGAGTCAACAAATGATTGTGAGGGACTATTGAAAGTCATTACGAGCTTCAAGGACCAAGTTAGAGCTTATCGGAACGTGGCAGAGAAATGGGCAAGAAACAACGAAGCTAACGTCAATGCGCTGAGATATGATTACCAATTGCTGCAACAAGAGTACGACTTGATTCGACAACGATCTGAACAGGCTGTTGAATGGATGAAAGGCATGGCTATGAGAGCAAACAATTTGGCGGAAGAAGCATCATTTTTTAAGAGAAGTGTTTTGCCCATCCATCCTAATGAGAAGAACTTGTCTAAGTTTTTGGAAGAAATTAACTGGGATTTTGGTCGTTTTGTATAAATTCATAGTGCGAAGTAATGTACTTGACTTTTACATACTCAAATATAGTGGACGGCTCTACTAATTGAATGAAATTGAGTATTTCAGGACTTTCACTTTGCATAGTATTATTTCTCATGCATAAATTTGCTTTCATTGTTATTATTATTTCTTCTTTTTCATTAGCAAAATCTACCATCTTATGTTTATTTATTTTAAGAAAACTTTTCAAAGATAGTCTGTCAACTTCGACATCCCTATCAAATGCGAGCTCAAGTTAGGGTCATGGAAGAGCAATTAAGAGAGCAATCGCGAGAGGAAATGAAAGAAGAAATTAAGGAGCTGAAAGAGAAAATGGCCAGAGTCCTGGAACTCCTCACCGACAGTAAGGGAAAAGCATGTCTTGAAAATTCGCAAGGGGCTCAATCAACATAAAATCAACTGCCAAACGATACTCCACATTACCCTCATGGGTTCACTCCAACCTATCAACATCATCAGACTAACCTGTTTCAGCATGCTTGACTACCAGTAAATGTCCAACACTATCCATTTCTAAATGTCTAGAAAATGATGCAGAAAGGGAAAATTGGGTACAACTCATCCACAATGGCACTTACCCATAACCAAGATTTCATCCCACAACTCAAACTCGCTAATGAGCCAATCATCATACCCGACGTTGATGACCCAACAGTGCAGAGGCATGTTACTAAACCAAGCGAAGACCCGCTGTCAAAAGATAAGCTAGACTTTCTAGAGGAGAGATTACGCGTCATTGAAGGGTCAGATGTATATGGTACCATTGATGCCACACAATTATGTTGAGCCGGATGTAACAATCTTATAAAAATTCAAATTAATTCAGTTTGAAAAATGTGATGGTAGTATATTCCCGAGAAGTAACCTTATTATGTACTGCAACAAGATGGTTGTTTGTGCAAATGATGATAAACTGCTGATTCATTTCTTTCTAGATAACTTGATTGGGGCTGCATCTCGCTGGTATATCTAATTGGATAACCAACATATTCAGAGGTGGAAAGATTTAGCTGATGATTTCTTAGGATAATACAAGTACAACATAGACATGGCTTCCGATCGTCTTGATCTACAAAGGATGGAGAAAAGGCCTACTGAAGGCTTTAAAGAATATGCACAAAGGTTGAGGGAATTAACTACTCAGGTACACCCCCTGTTAGAAAAGGAGATGGCTACAATGTTCATTAACACCTTGAGATCTCCATTCTAGGATAGGATGATTGGAAACGCTTCAAACAACTTCTCTAACATTATAGTGATTGGTGAAAGGATTGTATATGGGTTAAAGAATGGAAAAATTTCGAAAGTCGTATCAGATACATCATCCGTAAAAAAGGGGCCACCGTTAAAGCGAAAAGAATGGGATGTACAGACGATCAAATTTGGGTACTCATCACAAGCTACGAACCTGTGGCCGGGATTTTCAAAGTATAGTGAAGGACCCAAATATACGACATCATATGTGGCAAATACCTCGCATATTCTGTACAATTATCACTCTCAATAATCAAAATTTCAAAACAACCCAAGATCAGGTTTCAGACCACCGACTCACCAGTAAAATATTGGTCAGACTGATGAGCCTCTGAGGGGAAATATAAATAATCAACGTTTTGTCCAATATGATCCAACCCTCATGTCATATACAGAACTCTTATCACAGTTGATACAGAATAAATAATTGGTTCCAATTCTTATGAACCTCTCTAGCCACCATACCCAAGGTGGCATGATCCGACTGCTCACGGTGATTATCATGCTGGGGTAGTGGGATATTCGACTGAGAATTGCACGACATTAAAAGATAGTGTACATGAATTGACCAAGACTTGATGGTTGAATTTCAAAAAGGCTAATGAGAACCTATATATCAATTTCAACCCTTTACCAAATCATGGGAATCCTACCGTAAATGTAATTGAGGAATCTTTTTGATATGAAAAGAAGGATGTGGCATATGTGAGCACGTTAATGAAAATACTTTTCCATCTTCTTTCAAAATTGGGTTACATCTACCCAACACACTCAGAGGATGAAAGCATTTCTAAGAAGTATATGCATGACTTAGATTGCTTATTTCAGAAGAATGTGATTGGGCACACAATTGAGGAATGTGATGATTTTAAAATGGAAGTACAAAGGTTGTTGGATGCAAAGATACTTACAATAAGCCATAAAGAAAGAAGGGAATACCAGGAAGATGACTCTTTAGTCCTCATGATAACTTAAGAATCATCTGAAGTAAATGTTGAAGTGTCGTCATATATCCCAAGACCTCTCACAATACATTATGAGAAAAAGTCAGCTCGCACCACTATGTCTTATGCTCTGATGCCCATCACCATCTAAATATTGGGTGCATTTTCTTACAAAGATCCAAGATCTGTACCATAGAGGTATGGATATGAGGTTATTATAAGCAGTAACGACAAAAATAAAGCGCTAAATCTGTCAGACCTTGATCTTTTCATAACTAATATTTCGGGAGTAAGTGGGATGACAAGGAGTGGCAGATGGTACACGTCAGATGCTATGAAAATGGATAAAAGTGACGAGTTTGAAAGGAAAATGAAAGGGAAAGCCAAAGAAAGCAACATTGGTCATGAGCTCTAAAAAGAGATGTATAACAGCCAAGTGATAGACCCGGATATAATGAGAGGTACAGAGAAAGAAAGAGTAGTGTCTAAAGAAGAAGTATGTGAATTTTTGAAGCTCATCAAGCAAAGTGAGTATAAGGTGATAGATTAACTTAACCCCTTACCTACTCGCGTATCTTTACTGTCACTTTTTCTTAATTCTTAACCGCAACGCCAAACATTATCGAAGGTTTTGAATCAAGCACATGTCTGTTATGACATTACCATGGAGAATTTGAGTGGAATTGTGAGAAATATTACCGTACCAAATTTTAACACTTCACAGATGATGAAATCCCTACTGATGGTACTGTACAAACAAGAGCTCTACATATATCCGTGAAATGTAAGGATTATGTTGTTGAAAAAGTATTAATTGATAACGGCTCATCTCTAAATATAATACCAAGATCTGTACTAGCAAAGCTCATTATGGTCACAACACATATGTGGCCGAGCATGATGATTGTAAGAGCATTCGATGGTACCTGAAGAGAAGTAATCAAAGACATAGAGATACAAATTTGAATCGGGCCATGCCTATTCAATATTATTTTTCAAGTGATGGACATAACTACAGCATATAGTTTTCTTTTGGGTCGACCATGGATTCACTCTGCTGGGGTAGTACCATCTTTATAATGGATCATAAACTCATTTATATATATGAGGAATAATATTTACTGGTATCTAAGCTGGCCACCATGCCATATGTTGAGGCGATAGAAGAAGTATTGGAGTGCTCATTTTGATCATTTGAGAATGTGAACACCACATTTATTGCTAATGGGAAACTCGCTCCAATGAAAGCCTATCAAAAGTATCTCAAATGGTGGAAAAGTTGATGATTAAAGGGGGATACAAGCCAGGCAAAGGACTCAGGAGTGAGCATCAATGCATAAATAAGTTAATTGATTGAGACAAGAATGAGCAAAGGTTTATGCTTGGATATAGACAGACCAAGGCTGATAGAGGGAGGGTGAAAGTTTAAGAGAAAGAAAAGAGGATTGCTAGGCTCGAAAATAGGTAACTTGATATGGAAATGGCAATCATACCTCATATTCTGAATCCTTCAGAAGTGGAGGAATTTCATTCGAAGAACTGGTTACAATAGAGCAGTACGACCTTGAAAATGATATCGCTCAGTTTTCAACATCCGCAATATTGGAAAAATCATCAAGTGCAAGTACAGAATACTTGGTTTTTTGATACGATTCAGATCATGAGCTTAACAATTGGGATGTTACCGAGCTGCCAGTGCTTCTTGGAGATTTTCAAGAGTAATGTGTTAATGTCAAATTTCTAATGATTTTACCTAATGTCTAAGGAATTTTGTTGTTATGGGCCTACATTTTTGTCTATTTCAGGTCCTCTCTTTGAATGAAAGTCTAAAAATTGTTTCTTTCCGCTAATGATAAATATAATTTTGATCCTTTTTGGTTCTTCCTCTTTATGTCTACTTTTTTTTCATTTCTGAAATTATGTTCATACTCATGCATTGTTTATTTTATTTTCTCACCTTCCTTTCATCCAATAATATGATTCAGGTTTGAGAACGGTGATTTGAAAAACAAGAGCATAACCAATAATTTCAACAATCTCATTCTTAACATAGTATCAGATGAAAGTGGCAAAGATAATTTTGAACCATCTCTAGAAATGTTAAGAATGGTAGAAGAGGATGTGCCGATTAATTGACTTACTCTAGGAGTATATGGATCTTGTGCAAAAAAAAAACAAGATATTCCAAGTCTAAACATTCATATCATGGTCCATCTTTTGCTGCTTATGCCGGAAAGTAAACTAGTGCGATAAAAGTTACAGAAAATGAAACGAGACATGCTGGTATAGATCAAAGAATAAATTAAAAAGTAAGTAGATGCAGGTTTTTAGAAATAGTAAAATACCCTGAATGGGTTGCTAACATAGTCCCAGTGCCGAAGAACAAGGGAGAGTAAGGATGTGCGTCAATTATAGAGACTTAAATCGGGCAAGCCCTAAAGATAATTTTCCATTATCCCATATCAATATCTTAGTATATAACACTATAGGACATTCAACATTCTCTTTCATGAATGGTTTTTTGGGGTATAACCAAATCAAAATGGCTCTTGAGGACTATGGAAAGACCACTTTTATAACTTTATAGGGTACATTTTGTTATAAGTTTATGCCATTTAGTCTAAAAAATGCAGGGGTGACTTATTAATGGGCAATGGTAACACTCTTTCATGATATGATCCATAAAGAAATCGAAGTGTACGTTGATGATATGATAGCCAAGTCTCGTCAAGAGGAAAAATATATTGTCACTCTGCGGAAACTATTTGAGTGGTTGAGAAAGTTACATTTAAAGCTTAGCCCGACAAAGTGTACATTCCCAGCATCTTCAGGGAAACTACTTGGTTTTATCGTGAGTAAGGAAGGAATAAAAGTTGACCCTGACAAGGTTGGAGCCATCATTGATGTGTCATCACCTCAAACTCAAAAGGAAGTTAAAGGTTTCTTGAATATATTAAATTACATAGCCCGGTTCATTTCATAGCTAACTGCAACTTGTGAACCTATCTTTAAACTTCTCCGTAAAGTCATATAGAAGGATGTAATGATGATTACCAAAATTCTTTTGAGAAGATCAAGAAATAATTACAAAATCCGCCTATACTTCTTCTTCCAACTCCAGGGCGTCCACTCATTTTGTATCTTACAGTAACAGAAAATCTCATGGGTTGCATACTTGGTCAGCACGATGCCTCTGGAAGGAAAGAACAAGCAATGTACTATTTACGCAAAAGGTTCACAAACTATGAGGCTAATTATTCGATGTTGGAGAAAATGTGTTGTGCATTAGTTTGGGTTGCTCATCAGCTTAGATAGTACATGTTATACCACACCACTTGGTTAATTTCAAAGATGGACTCAATCAAGTATATCTTTGAAAAGTCATCACTTTCTGGGCGAATTGCTAAATGGCGAATCACATTGTCTTTGTCACGAGAAAGTCAATAAAGGAAGTGTACTTGCTGATTATCTGGCAGATCAACCAATGTAAGATTATGAGCCTATGAAATTTGACTTTCCTGATGAGAACATATTAGTCATATTAAAAAATGAAGGAGAATCTATGGATCTAAAATTATGGACAATGTTATTTGATGACGCATCTAATGATGTAGGATATGGAATTGGGGCCATCCTCATATCTCCTGTGGGAAATTTTTTCTCATACACGGCAAAATTATGCTTGACTGTACAAACAATGTGACAGAATATGAGGCATGTTCCATGAGAATTCAAGTAGCTTGTGATATGAAGATAAGGAAACTTCGAGTGTATGAAGATTTGTTATTGGAGATACAATAACTAAATGGGGAATGAGAAGCTAAAGACTCCAAGATGATACCTTATAACAAACATGTAACTAAGTTAAGCCAAACTTTTGAAGTGATCTCATTTGACCATATGCCCAGAGAGAATAATCAAATCGCAGATTCACTGGCAACTCTAGCGTCCATGTTTGCCGTAGACTTTAAGGAAGAAGTTCAACCAATAAAAATTGAGAAGCGAGATTTTCTTACTCACTGTATGAGCATTGTAGAAGAGCCAAACATAAGACCACGGTATTACGACATCAAGCAGTATATGAAGAATGAGGAATATCCATCCAAATCTTCCGAGAATGATAAACGCACTATTAGAAGATTGTCCATGGTTTTTTTTTCATGGTGAAATACTCTACAAAAAAAATCATGACATGGTTCTTTGAAGATGTGTTGATCTAAGGGAAGAGAATCAAATCATAGAGGAAGTTCACGAAGTAATTTGTGGTGTTCATGCTAACGGACACATGATGGCTAAACAAATCTTGAGAGCATAATATTTTTTGTTGACTCTAAAATCTGACTGCGTCAAGTACGCCAAGAAATGTCATAAGTGTCAAATTTATGCGGATAAAATTCACTTACCCACATCCCTTTTACATGTCATGGCCGCGCCTTAGCCGTTCTGTATGTGGGGCATAGACGTCATTGGTCTCTTCATACCAAAAGCCTCTAACGTGCATCGTTTCATTTTGGTCTCTATAGATTATTTTACCAAATGGGTGGAGGTGAGTTCTTATTCGAGTGTAACCAGAAGTGTGGTTGTTAAGTTCATTAGAAAGGAAATAATTTTCCAATATGGTCTACCTAAAAGGATCATCACAAATAATGGGAGAAATTTAAACAACAAGATGATGAAAGAATTATGTGAGTAGTTCAAAATTAAGCATAATAATTCATCTCCTTATCGTCCGAAGATGAATAGAGCAGTGGAAACAACCAATAAGAACATAAAAAGATCATAGAGAAGATGGCGGAGGTTTATAAGGATTGGCATGAGATGCTCCATTTCGAACTACATGGATACCACATATTAGTCCAAACATCAACTAGGGTAACACCGTTCCCTTTGGTATATGGCAATGAAGCGGTCTTTTCGCTTAATTCCAAGAAAAATGAAAATATCATTAATTACTCTTGAAATAATTCAAATGTATAAACTTGGTTAGGTGAAAGCAAAATTGATACAAAAAAGGGAGATAAGAAAATAAAAGAAACTGAGAAGGGCAGTCTGAGTGCGAGATGAAATCTGAAAAGTCATCACAAAGAAAGTCAGTATGCGCACGATGAAAGGTAAAACACAATTGGAAGAAAAAAAGCAAAATATGAAAAAATTATTCTTTTGTCTTCTTCATTGACGCGGAGCTGAATACTGGGGCATAAACCAATGAATAAGGACGCATCATTTCTTGAAAGTATGCTTGATACTTAATTGTGAGTCCATGATCCTAGGCCAAGTGATTGTTCTAAAGGATGGCGGATATGGCTACGTTAGTCAACTTTAAAGAAAATCATTAAATAATTATCTTACAAACGTTCACGACCATGCATATCATGCATGCATTCCAAAATCACTACTTTTCATTTATATTCAAGAATTACAATGCATAGACATACATCACATTGCTCCGTTTTGATACAATTCAAGTGCATGAACCATTTCAAGATATTTATTTATTTATTTTGTTTTTTTCAAAATCCACACATGACTTCTCAACGTTTAGATCTTGCACTAGTCTATCTTTGGCTACCATGTGAAGCTTGTATAAATTATATCAAACATCATTTCATTTTCTTCAGTTAAATCAAAACCTAATTGAGTTAAGGTCAAAGCATGTGTCTATCCATGTTCGTCTCTTTATCTTAGTTAAATCGAACCTGAATAGAGTCGAGGTCGAAGTCTGTGTCAACCCAGGTCTATTTCTTTTTAAGTATATCTGATTAAATTAAACCCGAATTGAGTCAAGGGATAAGTCTACGTCTATCCAGGTCCATTTTTTCTTTCAAATATCTCAATTAAATCGAACCATGTGTCTATCCAGGTCCACTTTTTCCTTTCAAATATATCAATTAAATCAAACACGAATTGAGTTGAGGTCAAACCCGAATTGAGTCGAGGTCGAAACTTATGTCTATTTAGGTCCATTTCACATTTCTGTCATTTCATAGAGCCTCGAATTAGTCGAGGTTTCTATTTTCCTTATCCATATAATCTTTTCTCATACCAATCGAAATACTTATCTACATATTTGTACACCTTCTAAGTTTTGAAGTGTGAATAAAGGAGGGTAACTGTAGATACGGTATTTTGTCTGACATAATACGTTGAAAATATGTAATTTTTTTGCACATATACTAGTCTATGACTATGTATATGATTTGAAAAATAGCTCCTTGACTAAAAATGAGAAAAATGGTCCAATGACTAAAAAAAGGAGCCAAATAACTAAAAATAAAAAGTGAAGTCCTGAATTTGTCTATAAATAGAGGGGAAGACTTCACTTGGAGGAGGTCATCTTTTAGAGAGAGAAAGAGATGTCTTGAGAGAGAAGGAGATGATATCTTTCTAGAGAGAGTTTGTGTGAGAAATATGAGAGATTTTCCAAGATAGAGAGAAAGAGAGTTTACATTTCTATTCATCTATTCAACTTCGTTCATTCTTTTTCTTAAAGTAGTTTAAATTTCTCGCATATTTAGCTAACAATATATCTTGTTCATTATTCTTCATCCTCTCATCCATACTTATGTAGTGTATACTCTTTGTTTTCTTTTTAATAAATAAGTGTTTGTTCGATCCTCATTCTTCATTTTTTACTCTTAATCTTGAGTATTACTTTCATGCATTGATAAACTCAATCAAAGAGGATGAGGATAAAGATTTTGAGGGGTATAAATTAACTCATTGTGAATCAACCTTTTAATGAGTTGAAAGTATACATTTGTTGCAACAATCTCCGAAGATAATTTCTCATACATAGAAATACATATAATATAGAGTTAAACATGTATATAAAGATTATGTAAATATTTAAGCTTTAAAATTTTTTAATGTTCTCACAAGTCTTTTCACTTTTTTAGATCTTGTTGCTATTTTAGTGACACTTATTTGAACTAATTACCATGCATGATCATCCCTTTGCTATTTGATTAGCAATGAAAGAAGAAATAAAATAATAGTAATTAGTGAACTAAGTAGTCCAAAATAAAAAATTATATTCATATCCAAAAAAATTATATTTTGAAATTTATTTGATCATTTTTTTACGTGACACTCGGTTTAACTAATTACTGTCAATAATCTTTTACTATTTTAATTGTAATTATTAAAAAAATGATAATTAGCAGGCTACTTAGTCAAAAATAAAAAATATACTTATACCAATTATGTTTTTAGTGTGTATATATATATTATGAAATCTTATATTTTCATATGCATAAAGAATTTAATATAATTCATGTTTTACAGTGGGTGTCCCCCTCCCTTTTTTTCTTTTCTTTTCTTTGTTTATTTTTTCTATTTTTTCCTTTAATTTAATTTAATTTTTTCTTTTCTATTAGTAACACATTGAATTCTATATTTTATTCAATTCATATTTTTTCATTCTTCTTCTTTTACATTTTTTTACTTTACACATCATTTTTAAATTTATCATATACTTTATCCTTCTTTTTAACTTTTACTTTCCCCATCTTTCCTTTTTTCTATAATTGTTATTTTTCTTATTTCTTATTTATTCATGTATCATTGTCATATTGTCATACTTATAATGTGATTCTCATTTCATTCTCTTATCATTAGAGTTAATGTTCATAGATATGTGTATTATAATCTTAAAAGTAGATTTAAATTTTGTTAATTTTATTATTAGTTTTCATTAAAAATTCCTATGACGAACTTTGAGTTTTTTTTAGATACAAAACTTCTCAGATTTGAAGAAACTGTCAAGAGCTTCAGTTTCGAGCAGTTAGTGGATGAACTCTGTGTGTATAAGCTGATACACGAAGGGAATGTGTTTTTTCTGGTCTTATACGTGAACAATATTCTACTAATTGGGAATGATGTAGGAAAATTATCTTATGTCAAGATTTGGCTTGCAAAGCAATTTGATATGAAGGATCTTGGAGAAGCTGCATTTGTCTTAGGTATTCAAATCTTTCGAGATTAGAAGAACAGACAATCAATATTGTCCCAATCATCTTATATTAATAAGGTGATGGATCATTTCAACATGTAAGACTCCAAGAATAGATATCTTCCCTTTAGACATGGAGTCACCCTCTCCAATGAGCTGTCTCCCAAGACTCCTCATGAAAAGGAAGACATGAGAAAGATTCCCTATGCCTCAACCGTAGGAAGTCTCATGTATGCAATGCTATGCATTAGACCATATATTTGCTACGTCGTGGGCGTGGTGAGTCATTTTCAATCTAATCCTAGACTCGAGCATTAGAATGTTGTCAAGAATATCCTCAAGTATCGTGGCGAGTCGTTTCCAATCTAATCCTAGACTCGAGCATTGGAATGTTATCAATCATATCCTCAAGTATCTTAGGAGAATGAGGAACTATATGTTTGTGTATTCAGGTACTGACTTGAATATGATGGGTTATACTGACTCCAATTTCTAAGCAGACAAGGATCTAGACGGTTCACTTCAAGATCGGTATTCATCTGGATTGGTGGAGCAGTGGTATGGAGAAGTATCAAGCAATCTTGCATTGCTGATTCTACCATGGAAGCTGAGTATGTGATGGCTTAGAAGCTGCAAAGAAGGCTGTCTGGCTTAGAAAGTTCTTAAAGACTCTGGAAGCCGTTCCAGATGTTGATAAACCCATGACACTTTACTGTGATAATAGTGGGGCTGTAGCAAACTCGAAGGAACTGAGAAGCTATAAAAGATATAAACATATAGAGTGAAAGTACCACCTCATCAGAGTGATAGTTCAGCGAGGAGATGTTCAAGTAACACACATATCGACGGTCAACAACCTAGCAGATCCATTCACGAAGACTCTAAATAGTAAAGTCTTTGATGATCATCTGGATGATATGGGGATACAGGATTGTACACACCTACTTTAGTCCAAGTGGGAGATTGTTGGAATTATTTCCATAAAATAGGATGTAATAACTTTTTATGAGCAAATAGTTATTTATTGACATTTATGTATTACTGAATTTTATGAATAATGAAAATTTTCTTTAATTAAAGTATGTTTATAACTTACTTAAGTCCTAAAACTAATGCCAATGAAAGAAGAGTAAAGACCCAACGGTCTTCTAAACAAACTCTTCTAAGATAGTTCATAATGTTATTCACAGTCTTAGGATCGACTTGGTAATCGAATCCAATTATGACTGTGAGGCTGAACCAAAGGATGCCGGTCTCGGGACGTTAGAGTGGAGACTTTAACGGTTGACCTAGATATGTTATGAAACATTTGAATAGACCAATAACTAATTAGTTTAAGTGAATACGAAATTTGACCTAGTTACGTGCGATCTTTGATATGCCAAATGAGTGATTTTTAATTATCGAATAATACCTCGACAGTTGGGATCATGATTCAACTATATTGGAGTTATGTGATTCACAGTTATGGAATTCGGGACGAGATTGCAAAGGTAGCAATATCACCTTGTGCTTTATTGGTGAGTGTGTGAATAAATCAACCGGGCCTGGTACTCGATGCTATGAGTCATTGAATAAGACATGGTGTACTGTACGAAACACTTCACAAATATATTTTTCTTATTTACAGTTAGTAAATGAGTTAAGGAAATAATAACTAGAGGGGTAAAATGATAATTTTATATTCCACTCTTGTTACTGATATTCATGAAAGTTAATATCGTAAAATATTATGTGGGCCGTGAAATATAAATGTTTGCTTTCACTAAAGAAAATGTAACGCGCATGAATCGAGAGTTTATTCGGCATCAGACTTATAGTGGAGTCGTACGATGTCGGGATTAAATAGGTCAGAAATTTATGGAGATAAACTAGCCAAGTATTTGAATCCCATATCTTTATCATGTGGGTCCATTCGGCCTCAGGAGTAGCTCACAAGGACAGAAATGATAAACAACGTCAGTTATACCAAAAACATGTTTTTGATTAAGGTACACTTCCTGAGCCCCATATGAAATGGATGTCATTGCTAAATTAGTAAAGAGCAAAATTAATGTTCAAATTAATTATTTTGTTATTTTATAATTATTAGATAATTATGAAATAAAAAAATTAATTTATTGATAATATTCAATTTAATTCATCAATTTAGTCTTATGAATTTGGACAAAATTTTAGCACTAGAGGAGATATAGAAATCATACATCACGGTGCAGGGAGAATGTAAATTTTGGTTTTATCATATAAGGGTATATGGGTAAATTTTTTAATTAATATATAAGAGATTACATTAGGGTTTCATCCCTCACCCTAATCACATTGTGTTGAATTAGAACAGAAAAATGTTTATCTCACCCTCCCTCACTAGTTGCCGCCAAAAACTCTAAGGGGAATAGAAAATTTTGTTTTCTTTTCCACGGTTGTTTTTCTTCAAAATGTAAAATCCGATCCAACAACATATTCATCTATAGAGAGGTGAGTATTAAAAATACTTAGTAAATAAACTCACATACTAATAAACTTCACATGACATAAATATAAACATATAACTCATGCCACTTCAATTTAACACATTCACTTGTAATTAACATAACTGAATTCATGGTTAACATATAACTTGTACTTATACTTGTACTGATACTTGTATTTGCTTGATCATAATTCGACTACGCATATCCCTCGATTAACAACCTAACCAGAATTATTTCAGACTTAAGCTTGAACTTGTAACGTGAACATGAACATGGTGGAATGGGTGTCATTTAAGGTTATCTGAACCTTGAACTTGAGCTGGTGTCACTTAAGGTTGTATGAATCTTAAGAACTGACATGAACATGGTGACACCCAATCGTATAGCTGATAACATGACGTGAATAATTTAGTTACTTGATTACCAGGGGATATGACTAAGTATACCTCTTGTTTATTTAACACTTTACTTGAGTTAAAATTCATAATTCTCATTATTACATATACATGAGTAAACATATAACTTGTTCATGAACATAAACGATATAGCTATTACGTGTATAACTCAAAATATAATCACACATAACATGGTAAATAATTTCATCGTGATATGAAAAAATAAATAAAACACTTGATCACAAGATTGAGAAACATAAAGAAATTAATAAAAAAATAATTTTAAATTAAACATGCTACACTACATATGACCGAATTACTATGCAAGTCTGTTACCTGGTTTGGTACGAATTAAATTCAGTAACTAATAACCTGAAATCCTAGGATCCCAAATCACAACATATTCATATAATTATAATTATTTAATTAACTAGGAGGGCGAACGAGGTCAGAAACAAGTGGAAACTAAACCGGTTTGTAAACTGATCAAGCGGTTCAGACTGGTTCAACTAGGTTTGAGTAGTCTGAACCAGTTCGATTCTACTAGGTTAGGTCGATTCGGTCTGGTTGGGTTGAACCGGTTCAGGTTGGGTTGGTTAGACCGGTTTAGGTTGGTTTGGTTAGAACAGTTCAATCTGGTTGGTTTGAACCAATTTAGGTTGGTTTGGTTAGACTAGTCCAGTAGGGTCTGACTGAACTGGGTCGGGTCGAGTCAGGACCAACCAAGTCACAAGATCTAATTACAGTCCGAACAGAGAGCAACAAAGAAAGAAAGAAAAGGAAATAAGCTTACCAAAGGAAATAAGGATGAAGACGAACAACTATGATATGACGAAAACGATCAAGGGACTGCCATAAGATAAAACCAAAGATAACAGAGCGTGGGAGTCAAGAATTGGAGAGAGAAATGGGAGAAAAGCCGAAAAGGAGTAGGAGAAAAATTAAAGGGCTTACCGGAATCGATGGACGGTGGCAATGCGACGACGACACAAAATAGAGATGTAAATGTTAAGGGTTTAATATATGTTTATTATCTACCATTCTGTTTTGATTATTTTTAGGTTTAGTTTGGTTAGGTTAACTATTAGGTTTGTTATCATTTCATATCTAACCTTGTTGTATATTAACTTGGTTTTCTCTCTCTACTTGTGTCAATTAATAATATCAAAGTCTTTATTCTCGATGCTCTCTCTCCTTCTCGTTTCTATCTATGTTCTTTCTCATCTCTGTTCTTTACCTTTTCCCTATTCTCCATTAAAGCAAATTGGTATGATACTAATGTTACGCCTCTCTCTGATACTACATGTTATAGAACATTAGTTGGAGGGCTTCAACATCTCACATTTTTGCGTCCTGACATCAACTTTGTTGTTAACAAAGTCTGTCAGTTTATGCATAAGCCCACTATTGTCCGTCTTGCTACTGTAAAATGCATCCTATGCTATTTAAAAGGCAGAGATCTTGGCATCAAATTTCAAAAAGGACAACTCAGTCTCACTGCCTTCAGCGACGCAGATTGGGCAAGAGACTCCCAGGTGCGTAGACCTACATCAGGGTTCATCATTTTTCTTGGAAGTAACCTTATTTCTTGGTCTGCAAAGAAGCAAAATACTATTTCAAGATCCTCAACTGAATTAGAATATTGGAGCTTAGCCTCCATTGCTGCTGAACTCTCATGGATAAGGCAATTATTAAAAGATTTGCACATCCCCTTGAAGCTTCCCCCACAGATTTGGTGTGACAGTATATCTGCTATCTCCTTGGCCTCCAACCTAGTGTTTCATGGTATAACGAAGCATATAGAGATAGATTACCACTTTATTCGTGAAAAAATGGTCAAGAAGAATTTGATAGGTAGCTATGCTTGCTCTAATGATCAATCAGCAGACATATTTACCAAAGCTTTAACATTTTTTGTGTTTAATTCTTTGCGGAGCAAACTTATGCTTAGTTATCAGGTCGTATCAGTTTGAGGGGGTTGTTAAGGGTTAAATATAGGTTTATTATTTAGCTTTCTGTTTTGATTATTTTTAGGTTAAGTTTGGTTAGGTTAACTGGTAGGTTGTTATCCTTTCCTAACTAACCCTGTTGTATATTAACTTTGTTTTCTTTCTTTGCTTGTGTCAATTAATAATATCAAAGTATTTCTCGATGCTCCCTCTCCTTCTTGTTTCTATTTCTCATCTTTCTCATCTATGTTCCTTACCTCTTCTCTGTTCATCATCTAAGTTTTTAGTAAATAGGATGTGAATTGCTGGAATTTGAAGAATAAAAATTCAGATTTGAATAATTATACATATAACATTGAAATAGAAAATCTGAATTGAGAAATATAGAAAAATAATGAAGGAGGAAAGAAGAAAATTGCTTACCAAAGGAGACCAACTATGGAGAGGCAACGAAGAGGAAGAAGAAGAGACAATGCTTGCTAGAAAACGTTTAAGAGAGGGAGAAACTGTTGCTGTTTGAGAGAGAAAATGGAGCAGCAGTTACTTGAGGGAAGGCTTTTCTACAAAATAAATGAAGAATGAGGGATATAAATAGTATTAGTTAGCGGTTACACTACTGTGTAATGTGATTATGGTGTGAGTGGGGTTGGAAAATATAAATCTACCTTTTATAATGCTTGGAGTATTACAAATTTGAACTGAAACTTTAGTTGTTCATTTTTTTAATTTTTATTAAATAATTGTATACCGAACCGAACTTGTCTAACCGAACTGTGAATACCGCTACTAACTTTTATGCACATTTAATATAAAACTAGTTCTTAATCATTTACTTAGAAACAATTTAGATAATATTATCTAAAAAGTTAAAAGTGTCATTAATCATTTAATTTAATTTATTAATATTTAATAAGGACAATTAAGGAATGCAATAAAATAGTGAGGGTAATTTAATGTGTAAAAATGTTTCTCTTTCTTAAATCTATTTATATATATTGTAGACTAGCTCCAAATCTCAAATATCTATATGAAATTTGATTTAATTAAACGATATATATAATTAGTTTGGGAAAAGATTTATAGTATCTGTAAACGAGAAGATTAAGTTCTCCCTAGCTACGAATAAATGGATGATAATTCTTATAATTATCTTAATTTGTGCATTAAAAATTATCGTAATGCTTCTTGCCATATTGTTAACCTTGATAAGAGTAGTTTATAGTTAAGTACAAATATTTTTTGTTAACGGGAAAGATTATATTTCTAATAGTTTTAGAATTTCTATCAATAATCATAAAGATACTTATCTTGGCCTTCCTATAGTTTGGAGTAAATCTAAATCTTGTGTCTTTTATTTGCTTATGGAGAGAATGTACAATAAAACTACTTTATGGAAGGCTAGCTTGTTATCATACGGTGGGAAAGAAATCCTTGAGTTTCAGAAAGGAGCATGCAACCCTATTTCTACTTCAATAATCGCGAGTAAAAATTGCAGAGATTACCTCGATTTGAAGAAATCTTACCTTACACAAGCTTTGTCTGCCCCAAATGCGCTCAAATCGAAGGTCATTAGTCTGGGTTGTTTCTTCAGGCTGGAATTGTCGGCTCATTTCTTCACACTTTAAGCATGTCATCTCTTGGATTAAAACCAATGTGTCTTGATTGGATATATATGGGCCTTGTTGGTGATTCAAATCTTAATTTTAAATTAACTTAGGTTAGGGTAGTAGAGAATTTAATACCATTGTCAATACTATTGTTAAGAATAGACTAGGTCAGGATAGTGTTATGTTCAGTAATTCTCACTACTTTAACTTTATATCTAAGTTATGTGAGGCTAAACAACCTTCTATATTCGGTGGTGTAAATCTCCTGAACTATTTTATTGTTTATATGATGTGATTCTCGTTTCAATAAAAAAAGTTTCAAGCAATTGCAATCTTTTTAATTATTTAAATGATTAATTTAACATGAAATTTTTAAAAATTCAACTAATCTTTGTCGTTGTTAGTCCAACGCTCTTTGATGATAGTTAAAAAAAAGTAGCGTAGATGAAATGACCAACCTCTCACAATACTTGCATAACAAGTATTGCATGAAAATGAAGAACACTTTACCTTATAATTAAATATTTATTATTAAAAAAACCAAAAAACAAATTTTAACGATAGATTCAAAGAAAACACAATTTACTTTTGCTAAAACTTTTATAGCAATTAGATAGTCATTTTGGGTACAACCACCCACCTAGCATACACAACACAATTAATCCCATGATATTACCATAATAACTTCTACACCGTCCCCATTTATTTCCTGACCTTGACCTGCTTCTCAATAAGATGGAAGAGGGTATAATCGTAATATCCATCATCGTTGTTCAAATCCATCATCGTTGTTCAAATTTATTTCTCTTGTTACGTGTGTAAAGAAAGAAACAGCACACAGATTTGCTGGGACATTTGCTAAATATTCAATACATACACAACACAAAAGTTACGTCTAAGATGCTATCTCTCCCTATGTAGGTAGTATATATGGGGTGTTGAAGAAGCTTAAGCTTCATGCTAAAATGGCGTCCTTAATGTTGTTATTTGAGGCGTTCATTAATAAGACGTTTGATCGTGACGATCTATTTTCAAACAGAGAGACGACAAAACCCATTAACCATGTCATGAAACGGAGTATGCCATCGAAAAAGAATGTGGATTTGTATTATCATGAGCGGAAATACTATGTATGGGGTTCAGAAAGTAAGAATGAAGATTTTCAAATATGGAAGATCACAGAGTGTTCCATTTGAGTTTGACAAATCGCTAAATAATCCATCTTGTACTGTGTGTAAGTACATGAATTATTTTGTTAAGTTATATTTTATATAATTATTTGTTTGAAACACATCGATTTCGGTAGTTGTATTAACAGTGATTACAAGCAAATTAAGAAAAATTAATTAGTTATTTTGACTTATTATATTGATAAAATGTTTATGAAAATTTACGAAGTTACAAGTTCTCTCTTTGCAAATTACTGTTAAAGCGGAGACCCACCTTCTCTGTGTACTGCAAAGCCTCTTCATTCCAATGATCGACTAAGCCCATATAAAGCCCATAGAGTCAGTTAAAAGGCTCAACGTGAAATACTGCTCTTGAAATGGTCATCTTCACAATCCTTTGGGACGTAGGGATGTGGGTCTTCTGCCAGTGCTCAACGATGACAGAGGTGCAGTTCAATCTGACTCGTCTAACGAGTTTTTAACGGCGCATATTTGTTTAACAATAATTTATTTTTATGTCACAAAGGAATTAATAGTTACAAAATTGATTTTTTGAGGATTATTTAAACTGACAATGGCAGTATTCTGATTTCAATGGCAGTAGTTTGTAAGAATCACAGTACATGAAGAATTGATTTCAAATGGATGATGTTAAAGTGATTTTCTAAATAGTATTCTTCAATAAAATGTTTACATTTAAACAACCAAAAGATTTAATTAACCTCATCATCTTCATCATATGTTACTGTTGAAGTAAAAAAGGACTATGGTCTGAAACAAATTTCTAGCGCTGTCTTAGTTAATGTGAGGCTTATTATAACTTGAGAAAGAGCTTTAGCAGCTGTAGTGTGTACGGACGCTCAAAGTAAAGGTGTTGATCTAGTTGGTACAGAAGTATGATGGGTAGCTTATTTGGATCGGGATTTCCTTGTTCATTCTAGTGGCTCGCTCAAAACATGAACGACTCAGATCCACACCAACTTTAAAAAAGAAAAAAATAATAAAAACATAGCATCAATTTTTTTTACGATCACAAGACAGAACACTTATTGGATCCCTCATCAGAGGGGATCTGTTTCCAGCTCGCTCTATCTTACTGCTAGTAGACCTGACATTGCTTTTAGTGTTGGTGTGTGTGGTGTTTGTGCTTAGTTATCAATCTTCTCCAAAAGAATCAAATTCGCTTGTTCCGAATTTTGGAATTTGGCTTTCCTTTGAGACAAATGTTAAGATAGATATTATGACGCAGATTGGACAAGTGCTGGAAATAAAGAAAGCACAAACAGGTGGTTCCTTGTATATGGGTAACAATCTGGTTGCCTGTTATATAGCAAAAAAAATACATATCATTATCTACAAGTGAAATTGAATATATTGGACAATGGTCAGACAGAAGTAACCCAAGTTAAAGCATCATCATGTCTCACACTTAAAAATAAATCCACCCAACCTATTGTAAAGAGAAATCTATCTAGTCTATATAGCAAACCAATCTCTCCCAAAGATTTGACCAAAGCTTTTCATACTTCTAGTGATCCTATTAAAATCACCTCCAGATAAGAAACAGAGGAGTTAGAAAAGTTTTCTATATTGAAATTCTATCAACTCTGCCTTGCATGAGATAAAATCTATATAAACATAATTAATGAGGTAATTAGATTAGGTAATGATTGAGTCATCATTGATCTAATCATTATTCAATCTAAGGTGGTGAAGAACCCGTGAGCTACGAGGTCAGTTAGGGAATATTCTTGAGGACTTGTGTTGCATTCCTGTTGGTTGAAGACTGCTGCCCAATGAGAAGCAAGGTTGAGGTAACTATAATTTGTTATGAAGTGAGCCAATGACAGTGTGCTTGGTGGCAGTGGAGAAGTTGTGCTGTGATGCGCCATTCGGACAGTGAGTTGTCAAAGGCAGTGCTGATCAATACTTCCTATGGTACAGATGACAATTTTACCTAGAGAATAATGTCCTTTAAAATTCTTCTGACACATAGTATCATACCAAACATTTAAGCCATGGTGCAAGTCATAGTAGAAATTGAAGGGTTTTAGAGCAATAAACAGAAACCCACATAAAAATAAACACATTTGCAGAATGTTTTTTACCTCTTTCTATGAAGCCCTTGAAGAACTATTACCCATTTCAAACGGTTAAATCAATTGTAAATCCAGTTTGCGTTCTGGAAAAACCCAGAAGTCAGAAGTCATACAAAACAACGGCGCAAGTAATAGTAGAAATTGAACGTTTTAGAGCAATAGACAGAAACCCATATAAAAACTAACGCATTTGCAGAATGCTTGTTACCTATTTCTCTGAAGATCATGACGAACTACCCAACGGTTGATTCAATTGCAAATCCAATTAGGGCTCTGGAAAATTGAATTATTTCTGATCTTCCTCTTAAGGGTTTTCTTTCTTTAAGAAGCGGATGAATTAGTAAAGATGTTCTGCAGCGAAAAGTTTTCTGATTAGGGCTCTAGAAAATTGCAATTACTTCTGATCTTCCTCTTAAGGGTTTTCTCTCTCTGAGGAGCGGATGAAATGGTAAAGATGCTCTGCAGCGCCAAGTCGGTAAAAGAACATCAAACGGTCATATTTTTCATCAACCATTCAATCACTCTTTGTTCTAGAGCTTGAATTACAACGAGCTGGCAGAAGACGTTGACAGTGAATGAACAACTAAGCAACGCTGGAATTTATTCATTCAACCAGTCACATTCCAAGGGTCGAATCTCGATCACCAATCACATTCCAGAATGCAGAATAAATCCCCCTGAAATATGGCTTCACTGTGAAAATTTAAAAGAGGAGCGAAGTTCGTAGCCTCACAGCCCAGCAACGTTCTCGGCTCCTTTATTTCCTTTATTTTATTTTTGATTTTTTATTTTACAAAGAAAAAACAATTTTATTCCTTGAAATTATTTTTAAACAAAACTGTTCAATCTAATTTTAAAAATACCATACCAATCCTTCAACATAAATTAGCAAACAAATCGTCATTTTCTTCAAATATGTTGGCTTAATTAGCTATGTTATTACATTGGCGGTTACAGTTGCCTTTGATATTCAATTGCTTTTAAATAATAACCAAAATATTTAATTTTATGTTCTGTCCATTTTGCTTTCCTTTTAAGTTCTTTAATTTCTTGAAGATTACATTTTTACCATAATAAAGTTTAGTAAATCTAATCATCATAACAACTTGAAGCTAATAAACTACAAGCCTAATCTCTATAAATTATGTAAGGGAGAATTATAAAAATGGTCAATTTTCTAACTTAAATTGCAAAAATATCAGGAAAACTTTGTTTATGTCTGCGTAATTTTGGTAAATTAACTATTTACTTCATTTTTTATCATTTATGCAAATAAAAAAATTTGGCCTTTTTTATGGTTTGAACTGGAAGGTTGATTTTTTCTTGAATTTAAATAAAATAATATTTTTCTATTTTTTATATACTTATCCATGTTTTTATTTTTTGTAAATGTTCTAAATTAATTTTGCATTGAACCTAGATGAAATGAATTAATTAAATTCATTGTACAAATATTTTCATGAGTTTTAGAACGCACAAGTTTTCATGTATAAATATCATTGCACCATCATCTGTCTTGATCATTGAGAACAACTTCTTTCAAGCCTCACCTATTCCAGTAATTGCCCATACTTCAAGAGAAATAACACAGAGTGAGTAATTGCCCATACTTCAAGAGAACCCGTGCAACTACTTCCTCTCTATTATTCCCATTAAACTTCCTTTCTCTGCTCTCATTCTCTCTATTGCACTTTTTTGGTTCTCTACTATGAGTGAGATATTATACTCATATGTCTTTTATATATTTTGAATTCGAACATAGGCACTTTCCCCATTGGTCGGTGTTTCACTTTCACGTCGTATAAGTATCGCTCAGATTTATCGATAAGAAATAAAAAGACGAGGACATCGGGGATGTATTTTACATTGTATCAAAGCCCTTATATATTGTACTCGACTTTTAAATTGACTAAATAAATAGTTCTCTTTGATGTTTCAATACCACAGCAATACATTTTTCCGAACTCAGATTAAATTACGCAGTTGAAAATAATTTGCTCGCAAACCTTTTTTTTCATGATTCTCCATGTCTCGGCTTAGTTTCCTCTATGTTTAGTCAAAATATAAATTATTATTTTTATTTAGTAAATTTAATACTTATTTGTCAGCATGCAATTCTTCTCCCATCCCGAAAAGTAGTACAAATACTTCTAATTTTTGTTGTCCATGAACGCAATCCAACATGATTGAATCTACTTTGTATTTGTCGGTAGAAAATTTATTATTATGATGATCGCTTCGTTGATCTTCAATAGGGATGGACAAGGACAGTTAATTTTCATCATCCCATATTTTAATCACCATGAAACATTATGGGACTCATTTTACACACACAAAAAAGATGATAGAGAGAATAACAAATGATTTAGAGAGACGGGGTATGATAATTGAACTAGATAATTACATGACTGTGTATAAGTTAAGAGAGTATGCAATGTATGTGGATTAATTCAAATGTACAGGCAGTTATATTTTCCAAGGCACTCTACATTTCTATATATAAATATTTTTAGAGTCTTGAATATAAAATTCTATAAGTTCACAAAATGTTTTTAATACGCTTCTTACCTTTTTTTCCTTATAGAATCCCTTTCCCAAGAGAAATTATAGAAATTCCTTTCTCCTAATAAAATTATCAAGAGGCGAAAAATATTTTTATGCTATTGAATTAACTTTTTATCCTTCTATACCCTTAATTTTTACTAAGTTTTTTTTTATAGTATTCTATTTTTCAACTCTATCTCTCCTCTTTCTATTTCGAGTCTGACACAACACCGACCTCAATTAAATAATTTTTTTTAAAAAATAATATTAAAATGTCTTTTTTATATTATTTAGTTTGTTAATAATTTTTATCAATTTATCAAAACATTATTATCTTTGTTATATCAAAACAAATACTTTTTTGTCATGTGTTTGATATTCACGTGTAACGCACGTGTTTTGAATCTAGTCTTTTAAAAAGAGACAGAGAGCCCGCGAGAAGGGCATTAACCTTACAATTTATAATTTATGCGTGCATGTGTAAGCATGGGGATTTTTGTTTTTGAAATTTTTTTTAAGTTAACTAAACTGTTCAAAAAATGGCAATTGAAAAACTTGTCATATTTACTTATGTGTCATGAACATCGGTTAAGATTGAGAATTTTTATTTTTTGGGGCACACAGAGAGAATTTTGATCTTATAAGTATTACTCCATTTCTAATCATAATATTATTATTAAATTTTTCATTTAATTATTGGACAATCACGTGCGTTACACGTTCAAAAATCACTTTTATATTATATATTGAAAAATTATTATCAACAAAAAGAGTGATTGCATGACAAACTTTGGTTAAACCCTTACACATATACCCTAGAGATGGTGAATTCGAGTCATATTCTCCTATTACTCTTAAAATTTGTAATATAAATTTGATAAAAAAAATATTAATTACCCATTCACCACTATGCATAAATCAAGAAAATTAATCCTAAAACGTTTGTTGGAGTGTTAAGAGGAATCTGAAGTGAAGAATAAATACATTAGTTGTTAATTTCAAGTCAATTATTTTGCTAAAAAAATTCAAGTCAATTAAACCAAGATGCAACACTCTCGCATTAGAATTATTTAACCGAGCAACCAAAAAAAAATCTTAAATAAGTGAGGAATTGGTGAGTGAGGAGAAGAGACGACAAAAAAAAAACTTGGCAACGAAAATACATTCGATATTAGAATTAAATCACGAAATAATTATTTGCAAAATAATATTTATGACACCAGAATATTCACCTTATTTCCTCCAAGTTGAGTGTAATAAACTTTCAAAACAATTTCGTCCCATTTTGTCAAAAAAAAAAATTCGTCCCATCAAATATTGCTTTAAATATGCATAGCAAATGATAATAAACAAATTAAAAAGTGTAAGATTGCATAACGTACCTAATAAAGTGGAATAAGACAATTACGAAGTTTAATGAATTATTGAGGGAAACTTGCATTCAAAAAATGTTTCTCCCCTGTGAATAATAGAGAGAAAGAGAAGAAGAGTTCTTAAACTAGCTTCGTACATTCATCATTGTGTTAAAAATTACAAAGAGAGGGGAAACAACTCTATAAATACTTAAATAGATAAACCAAAAGACTAACTAACCAACAGAATACAGGTCGACAGATCTAAAAAAATTATAGAAAAGGTCCTTTTGAAAATAGATTGAACCATATCATCTAAATACCCTCCCTCAAGCTCATGTCTGGTGAAGGCATGAGTTTGCTTTGATGACAGTTGACAGAGACTTGGTAAATATGTCTGCCAATTCATCTATAGTAGCCACATACCCTTTCTCGAATAAAGTGATAATCTATCTCAACACGTTTTGTTCGAGCATGAAAAACTAAGTTTGAAGCAAGAGCCATGGTTGAGATATTGTCACACCAGATCTGAGGAGGATGAAATAGAAATACATGTAAATCAGTGGTTGGCGTATTCAAGACAACTCAGCAGCTGTGTTAGCAAGAACTTTATACTCGACTTCAGTTGATGATCTAGATACGGTAGGTTGTTTCTTGGCGATCCAAGAGATGGTATTTGACCCAAAAAAATACAACATTACTAGTAGTTGAGCAATGATCCATGGCATCCACATCCCAGTAAGAGACACTAAATGCAGTAAGATTCATTGAACCAGTATGAAAATGTAAACCATAATCAAGAGTACCCTTGAGGTACTTAAGTATCCTTTTATCAGCATCAAAATGCAAAGTAGTTGGGGCATGCATATATAGATAAACTTTGTTAACTACATAAGCTAAATCAGGCCTAGTAAAAGTCAAATATTACAAACCACCAACTAGACTTCTGTAGGTAAACAAATCAGGATAAGGAGAAGTAGTGCAGTCTAACGAATGTTTCATAGAACATGGTGTCTTGCATGAGTTAGCCTCAAACATCCCAGATTTCAGAAGTAAATCCCTAACATACTTCTCTTGCTTAACCAAAATACCATCAGCAATATAATGTATTTTTTGTCTACGAAAATACTTCAAAGGACCCAGATCAGACATTTCAAACTTATATTTAAGCTGAGAAATCAGAGAATTAATAAAAAACAAAACCATTCCTAGTCATAATTATATCAACAACATATAGGAGCAAATATGTGAGAGAAGAATCAAAAGACCTAACAAACAAAGAATGTTTGCTGAGGAAACCACAAAGTCAAAGGTGTGAAGATGAGAAGTAAACCTCATAAACCATGCATGTGGGGCCTGTTTAAGGCCATATGTAGATACTGTATTTTGTCCGATCTAATATATTTTATATTTTGGCTCATATAATAGTCTAAGATTATATGTATAATTTGAAAACTAGTCCAATACTAAAATAAGAAAAGTGGTCCAAGGACTAAAAAGTAAAAAGTGAAAAAGAGAGACTAAAAGTAAAAAAGGAAAACCCTAATTTTGCCTATAAATATAGGGGAGGTCTTCACTTGAAATTGGAGATTTAGGAGAGTGAGGAAGAGAATAGATTTTAGAGAGAGAATGAGGGGTTTTGAGAAAATAGTGAAAAAGAGAAAAAAAATGTAAGTTTTCATTTCTATTCATCTTCCATCTTTTCATTTTCTTTTTATTAAAGTAGATCAAATCTCTTACATTTTAGCTTACAATATATTTTGTTCATTCTAATTAATCATCTATCTTTCTCATACTCATGTATTTGATATTTCTTTGCTTCATCTTCCATATATAGGTTTGTTTGCTCATTCTTTATCATTTCTCCTACTTTTAATCTTAAGTTTTGCTTTCATATATTTGTTTATCTCTGTACAAGTTTGATGATGAGATTTTTTTGTCATCAACTCAATCAATGAGAATGAGGATAAAATTTTGAGGGGTATAAGATTAACTCAATGTGAATCAATCATTTAATGGGTTGAAAGTGTACATTTGATGAAAAGATCTACTATGATAATTTTTCATACACAAAAATGCATAAAATGGATAGTAAAATCTCTATACAAGATTATGCAAATATTTTAAGCCTTTGATTTTTTTTATGTTCTCACAAATCTTCTTGTTTTTTTCTTTTTTTAATTTTTTGACCATCATTTTTTGTGACACTTGTTTAAACTAGTTACCATCCATGATCATTCCTAGCAATGAATGAAGAAAGGAAAAACGATAATTAGTGAACTAAGTAGTCTAAAAATAAAAAAAATAGTATATTTATATCCCAAACAAAATTATTTATTTATTTTTAATGACACTTATTTAAATTAATTACCATTCATGATCATTATTTTTTTTATTTGATTATCATTGAGTGAAGAAATAAAAATGGTAATTAATAGACCATGTAGTAGAAAAATGCATGATCATGTATGAAATTAAGCATTTTTCTTCATAGATTAATTTATTTTACACATAAAAAATTTATTATCAATCTATATATATATATATATATGTATGTAAAAAAACGAAAAATTAAAAAAAACAGAGGGTGACGTCACTCTCTGCAAATTTTTTTTGAAACTTTTTTTTGTTTTTTTGTTGTTTATACATATTTTTTTTGTTTTTATGTTTTTTTATTTTCTCTATTGTTTTAGTAGATATTATTAATTTGTTATAATTTATTTTTACATTTATTTTTAATTATTTCACGTCTTGTTTCATTATTTTCATCATGCATATTTTTTTAAATTTATCATACATATTTATCATCTCTAACATTCATTTCCATTATTTTTTTAGTTGTTATCTCTTCTTATTTTTTTAGTTTGACAACAAAAAAATCAGAGATTGAGTTGAAGAAGTTGTTGCGCAGGAAGAAATAGCTAAAGTTGAGGATGACGAAGTCGAAGAAGAAGAAGCCATTTTAGACACGTGTCTAAGCTGGTTCTGATACCATGAAGAATAGAGAGAAATAGAGAAGAGGAGTTCTTGAACTGGCTTTGCATATTCATCATCTCTGTTAAAAATTACAAAGAGAGGGAAAATAACTCTATAAATAGACAAAGGAGAAGACTAACTAACCAACGGAATACAGGTTAACAAATACAGGAAATTGCAGAAAAGTCTTTTAAAAACAGATTGAACCATATCATCGAATACCCTAGTCAAGCATCACGCACAATACATGTGTCTTGATCTATGATGTTTTAACCTATATACAATTTTTAACCACATGGAGGTTTAGAATGATATACATGACCATAAAAAATAATTTGAGTCAAATGACGTAAATCCAATTATTTATAGAAAAATAGATTGACTTAATGTACTTAATATTAATTTCTTTTCATTAAGTTTTAAGATAATCTTCTAATTCATGCTACCTAAAATAATTATACAAATAAATACTGAGTTAATTTAATACTAATCATTTACTTATATGAGGAGAAAAAATCTTTAAAGATGATAATTTAATTGAAAAACTCTTCATGTGATCTTGTATGTTTATTTTTTAACACCGTAAAAATAATTTAGAAAATTTCAAAGATAGTTGGTGGTAGTATTGTCCAAAAATATGTCCCCCACTTCTACACTTTTCTAGATACTAATTTTTAAGACGTTCGCTCCACGTGAATATAAGTTTATAAATATTATTACTATATATAAACTTATTTTTTCTTATTATATGTATTTCATTGTGAGCTTAATTTAAAAAATGTATATAAAATTTGTCAAATATGTAAATTAATGCATTTTATTCAAATTTGATTGTAAATTATTTTACTCTGTTATCAAAAAATGATTCAGAAAGTTTTTCTTTCATTCACTATGCATTATTGTTTATATTATATGTTATATCGTTATAATTAATCATAATTTATATTATAAAATATAATAAAAGATTAATTAAGTATCTAACTTTAAATAAAAAATGTACATTAATTAATCAATTAAAAACTTAATTACTATGATGTAATTTAATATTGAGTTAGAGATAGTTTAGAAATTTTAATAATAATGTGAGGATAAATTTGTACAAAAATAGTTTTACTCACATTATCTATAAGAAGACAAATAAGATAAGTAGTTATACATATAAAGTATTTTTATTCCTTTGATCATGAATTTCTTTTTCACTATTGTTTTCAGTGCTCATTATATTAACATACACATAAAAATGACAAAAAATTATTAACTAAAATAATATCAGGTAAATTTTGAGACCTTTTTTGCTTACACAATTGTGTCCTTTAAGATTTATACTTAAAAATAGGAATAAAAAGATATATTAACAAAAAAATTATTGAGTTAATTTGAGACTTATTTTTCGCTTATAATTAGTCTTTTAAGATTTTAAATTAAAAATGAGAAAAAAACTTCTTTAAAGATTATCATTTAAATAAAGTAGTTAAAAAACTTTTCATATGAACAATTGAGATCATAAATACAAAATAGTTTAAAAATCATGTAATATAATAATTGGAATAATAAGTACATTTTAAGGATAATGCTAGAAATTCAAAAAATAATTACAGGTAGTATTGTCCAAAAATGTTTCTCCAACTTCTACACTTTTATATATAGTATTGACTATACAAAGATATATAATTATTATACTTTTTAAAACATATTGGACCATCTACATTCACGTATATAAGGGTAACAGTCAAAGCCATATTCCCATTCTGAGCTAAATTTGACATTGCATTAGCAAGCACTAACCTCTCAAGAAAAGTATGTGAAGTTCACCATCAACCTCTTAAGATACAGCATGGTTATTAAATAAATTGACTCGTGGAAGAAAAATATATCAAGCCCTAGTATTCAAGTATTTGTCTCTACCTATGGCAAGTTTCTGCAACGAGTAGAGGGAAACCAGTTGTTGCATCACAGTGTACATGGTTGTGTCCAGTTTTTAAAAAAATGACTAGAGCTAAATTTCATACTAAACAAGCATATTAACAGAAAATAGATTTTCTCTCACTACTACAAAATTAACCTTTTATGACAGTAAATACCCACCATCTATTATTATAGATGACGGAGATTCACGGTCGTCTATGTGAATGTCGTGTAATATTTTTTTTTACATTTCACGACGATTGGTTAAAAATCGTCGTAAAATTACATCTTTACAATGAGGGTATTTTCAAAAAAAAAATATTTTGACATGTTAATCCTACCACGATGCTTATGGAGATAAATGTCATAACATTTCTCTATATTGTCATAAATAGTAAAACTGTTGACGACGGTCATAATAAATAACATCATGTGAAGTGCATGGCTGTCGTGTATTTTGGAGATTATTACGACGCTTTTGATAACCACCATCGTAAAGATGATTTTTGCTGTTGTAATTCATTGCCCTTATTACAACATTACTTTTATTTACCTTCGCCAATGTTACACTTCTATTACAACATATGTTTAATCTCATCTGTTAGATTATCCTTTTTACTTTGGGTTTTACATCTACTGTTGCGAGTACTACTTTTACTTTTTTTAATTCCACCCTAAAAATTCACCTCAACCTAATTAGATTGCTCTGAAAATATCAAATTATTAAAAACAGATACTAAATATTAAACTCTCATTACAAATAAATTTCATCCATTACTTTGTCTATACAACTTATTTGACAGAAGAAACACACCACACTATCAAAGAAGCGCATCATATTCAGCACTCGAAGAGAAATCCAGTCGTTGCCCATCAGATACCTTATGCATCCGTCATCGCAGATCTACGTCAAAAACATCAATCAACCTTTCTCTCCTGGTCGATTCCTTCAACTACCACCAAAAAAGAAGAGAAAGGAAGACGAGTAAGTACTAACCAATTCTTTCCAAAGGTCTGTATTGGAAACACACAAGGCGTGCAGCTAAAGAAATTCACAAGGAGAACCATTTATAAACTCCAATTCCAACAACGAAAAGCTAGATATCAGATTGCTAATCATACTCAAAATTGAAACAACCAAAATAAAACTATGTTCATGAGCATTGAAAGAAATTACACGCGAAGTGATGATGACAGCAATTTAAACTTTAATCAGCAATTTGTATGATGTAGCATACAAATGGGCTGGACAAGTATACTTGAGACATTGAATAAGCTCCAGAAAGTGTCAAGTCAAATGTTGAGTTTACAGAGCCAAAATCCACAAATTCAAATTGTAATTACAAATATTTAAGTGCAGGCTTAAATAGTTTACTTAAAAGAAAAGTTGAAAAGGTTCAAGCCATGAATCTAATTTCACAAACAGTAAGTTAAATGTAAAAAAGCAGTGTCCAGAAACAAAGCCCTAGATATTCACATAAATAGCAATACGAGACAATGATGAGATGGGTTACTTGAGATTGAGGAATAATATCCAATCACAAACCTAGTGGATGATCATCAACTCATCTCAATCACTAATTCTCTCACGACGAAACACTTAACATGGGTGAACAACTCACTAATTTCTTTTGGCAAACAATAGTAAAATAAGATTAAGATTCATTGATTTGAAGATCTCTGCCCCTACATAGTAAAAACAATTCTTGCTCAAAATCCAATTCCAACTAGAGAAGACAACGTAAAATAAAATAACAGCAATCTCTTTATCTTATTTGGTGCAAACACTAGAGAAGGAAAATGTATCATATAATAGAATTAAGGTTGGAAGACAAATGCTGAAAGGGTTTTTTCAAAAAGAAACAAAATTCTAGTGCCCTAAGATCATGGCATTCAGAGATCATCAACGATTATACTTTATTAAAAGAAGTGAGGAACGACGTTCGCATATAATGAACCTTGTCCTTAAGTAATTTGCTCTCTCAGGACTTTCTCCAAGTGAGATGCCACTAAACATATAAAGCAAGCCGTATTTATTAGTACTCTCAAAAGATAGTTTAGGGGATAACAGTTATCTGTATAACTATAGTAATTGTATACCACTTATCATTACGTTGAAAAACTCGAATGGTAGCACATGACCCTCGAGGACCATTGACTATTGAATTATGGTTCAATGAGTCACTAGTTATCAGCCCTCCCTACAATTGAATGCAATAAAAGAACATTGCAAATATAAACCTTCCTTGTCCAACAGGAGTCTCAAATCTCAATCACATTATTCACTTACCTTTCCCATAAGGACGGGAAGGATGGGAGAGTTTGTTACATATCCCATATCAAACACTATTGCAGTTGACTTTCCAACAAAATTGAACCTGAAAAACTAAAAGGCTTAAGGAATAGTTAAGATAATATCAATTAAGAAAACGCAGGATTTGCAGTGCCAGAAAACAACTTCAAACCTTTCAAACTCAGATATGAAATCATATGTTTGCCTAAAATCAAATAGAACTTTTGAACAAGAACGAGCGGTGCTTGAGCAAGAGGCATCATGGGAAATAGCTTGAAGAATGAGAACTTTGTGTCTCTCTAATGGAGGATTTGAAAGTTTGAAGAAAGAGAGAATGAGGAAGAATGAGAGTGTTGATTTTTGAGAATTGGGAAAGAGAATGGGGAAGAGTGTTGATTTTTGTTAGCTCTGGATAATTTTTCGGAAGAAAATCGCTTCAGCCTTAGGAATCCTATCGAAGAAACTAATTCTCTCTAAAAATCCTGTAGAAGAAACAGTTTTAGGGTACATCGAAAACGTTGTGCAGCGCCTCTTTAGTCATAAGTAAGACTTTACATGACGACAATTAGTTTTACCGTCATGTACGAAAGATTTTCTCTTTTATGACGTTTTTGTAAAATATCCTCATAAATATATTATATATATTTTTACGATGTTATAATCACAAAGCGTCGTACATATCTGACGACACTTTAATAATGTCATCGTAAAATATCATTTTCTCTCACGACGTTCATTTCCCTACCCTCGTGAATTATATCAGATACATTTATCATGACGTTATAAACTACCACTGTTGTATATACAAAACAATTTACGACATTAACAAATTACTCATGAAATTACGACAGTACTAAAACAAACCATCGTATATCTTTTGTGCCTACCATCGTTGAAGGCCAAATTTCTAGTAGTGTCCCTTAGGATTCCAATAGAAAATTGTGTTTTGTTTATTTCGGCAAATGATTGAGCTCAGATCTCAATCGTCTCAGATCTCAATAGTTAATATCAGTTCGGTAAAAATGTCAAGAGAAAAGTGGTTTGTCTGTTTTTTTTCATTTTTTACTATTTTGTAAGGGAGCCCCCTTCCAAGAATTATCATTCCAGTCTCGCAAGGATTTCTGCACGGACAGCTCATGTAACCTATTGTCTTCATTTCTCAAGCAATTAACACAGACATAAAATGTTGGATTAGCGACACACATGCCTTGCACCATATCAATAGTCAATCCTGGGGTTCGGAAGGAATGAAAATACAACATGCCCCACAGTGAGCCATCTATTAAACCTGGACAAAGACTGGGATGTTGTTCTTTATGTCATTTAATTTCCTGGATTCATGGGTCATCTCCTATTTCATTTCGTTGCCATAAATACTTATTTTGGGAGTTTTTAATTGTGAAGGTTATAAGAAAACAGAAGACTTTTGATAACAGACGTAAATCTTGAAGATAGAAGCTGAAGAAGATAATACAGAAGAAGGGAAGAAGATGAACACGAGAGAGGAGAGAATGAGAGAGAAGCAAGTATTCTTTTTCATTAACAAACTAAAGAGAACATTACAACCTATTAATAGAAGATAGAATACAAGCTAACAACACAACTGTCAAGCAAGCTCACAACTGTCAAACAACTAAGGCAGTTAATCAATGACTTATATCCACATGTCTATTGGCTGTTACATTTAACATTAACTCTTAGTTTGCAATACATATCAACCTAAATACTTGATTAAACAATTAGCGCACACATTGTTTATTATCATCAAACTTGTCAATATGTGACTAGGTTCAAGAACCTTAGTCATCCATGATTGCTAAATTTTGAGTATTTCTACCAAACAATTTCCAAAAACCCTACAAAATAGAAGGTCAAAGCCGAACAACACCATGGTCCAAGGCTGCTCTTATTTTCTACAACTAGTCAATTTAGAGGGAATTTGTTTTTTCCATTATAAAGGAGTCTCTCTTTCACATTGTGAGCGTTAACAAAGAATAAATCTGAAGTCAATTACCTTATAACAATTAGAGAATTAATCTGAAATTGTCAAATAGTTAGATTAATTGAGTTTTTAAATAATGGGTCTAAGCCGTACACAAACAAATAATGGATTGCAACCGAATTTAATTAATTATCTCGAGTGTTGAATTCTGGGAGCATTCGTAGTTGACTGAATAATCTAATGTCAACGTCCATCAATTACTTACAAAACTTGAACAAAACATTAAAGTTGTTTCATGGCTTACGGCAGTTAGTGCTTCAGTTGAGGAAGCCTAACAACATTCATGGAATTTGAAGTACATATTTATTTTGATAGAAAAAGAAATCCTATTTATTTTCAATGTTCGTGTTTTATATTGAGTTGTTTTATTAAAATAATAAAAACGATGATAAAAGAAACAAAAACAATGAGTGTTTCTTGCCATCAAAAATAAATAATTGTACTTAATAGATTGTATGTGATGACTAACGATCAAAACTCTCAGCTTAATCTTCATATAAAAGATTTGCATCCTCTTATTATGGGGTTCAATCTCCGTGCAATCTCATGGCTTTACACAAAAAAAGTATCTTATAAGACATATAAGACATGATTAAAGTATTCGGAATGTTTAATTGTATCATGAGGTTTATTTTGATAATGAGCTACATTGTTTTTTTTAAATCAATAATGAACATAATTAATATCCTGTACAAATTGTGTTTTTTTTTTAATTTCGACACCCCTCATTAAAACAATACTGGTTACGTCCCTCATCTCATGCATTCATTTCCTTCTCAATTCTCATATTGCAAATAATTTTTTCGATTTACCTCTAGCTATATGAATAATATGTATATATTTAATAGACCGGAAATATCACTCATTTTTGCAATGATAAAAACAATTAAATTAACACCAACGTTAAATTAGCAATAAACAATTTGCTTAAGAAACCAAATTAGCGGCCTCCAAATTGAACATTAGGAATCACTTTAATTACCAATGTGAGTTTTTCTGTGGGCATCAAAGCAGCCAAATTCCGTCAACTTAAAAAATGTTACAATTTGTAATGCTACATTATGTCACGGATTCACATATGCGTCACGTAAGCAAACTCTTTTTTCTTTTCTTTTTCCAAATTATTTATTAATTAATTCAAAGCTCCTCACAAAGCTGTTGTTGCAAAAACCATAGATTTTCCTCACTCCACAAGCTATCCAGCGAGTCTCCTCCGTCTAACCACCCGTTAATATCTTGGATATCCGGAGTTTGTTCGGTTGTACCCGACCCGTTTGGTGAATTACCCGAGTTGGTCAGACTGTAATTAGAAGATTCTGTAAGGTCCATAATTGAAGAGATTTGGAATACGTTGGATGACGAAGAGGTCGCTTGTATTTCCGCTATGTGTATCGGGTTTAAAATACCGGACCCGGAGCTTGGAGTTGGACTGATACCGACTATCTGGCATGTTTGATCACTGAGGTGGTGAGGGGGTGTGGTATATACGGGTCGGTCTAAGTTCGGTTTGGATTCAAATTCGGATGCTGCGGCCTGAATTCGCTCTTGCAAACGGGGAATCCAAACGTAACGCATGGCGTCTCTGAATTGCTTGCTGTTGACGTCACAGTTAAGCTGCTTCGCTTGCTTCTGTACTCTCGTCCTCCAATAATTCTTAATCTCGTTATCTGTTCTCCCCGGCAAAAATTGAGCTATTTTCGACCATCTGCAAATAAATCCAAAAAAAAAATGATTCTCAATTAAAGAGTTCTTTATCATTAATCATATTTAGTTGAGTTCAAATAATCTCGAACTATATTAAAAATAAATAAATTACCTGTTGCCCCAACGAAAATGAAGCTCAAGAATCATAAGCTGTTCTTGAAGGGTAATATTTCCACGTCGAACACTGGGTCGCAAATAATTTAACCATCTCAATCTGCAGCTTTTCCCAGTTCGTTTCAGGCCTGTTATTAATCCAAACTTAATTAAAATACTTGATTATTATTATTGACATTAATTTTCAACATTATGGGAAGTTAATCTGATTACCAGTGAAGCGAGCAACGGAATTCCAGTGACCTTCACCGTGAGAGTGAATATAATTGAAGAGAAGAGAGTCTTCTTCAGCTGTCCATGGACCTTTCCTTACGTCCATTTGATCTTCTTTACTCATTTCATCATTTATTGAAGAGCCACGTTCCATTCCTACTACGTACTCTTTGTCTAGAGAGTGAAACACAAAATTTGAGTCAGAGAGACAGTGAGAGGGAATATGAGATTACTACAATTAGTTTTGGGATAAGAAAGTATTTATATATATATATGAGGGGAAGATAAGGTGGGCATGTGTTTTTGTTAACTAATATTAATTAATTAACCAATGGGTATTTTTTAATTGGTTAATCCATTGTTTAATTATTTTTAAGTGAGTTTAATGGAGTTGACCCTTTGACTTTTCCATTCCCGAGCCCGACATACTATTACACGCTAATCCAAGTTGAATGTTTTAACATGGGACAAATTTAAAAGACAACGGGTTATTCTCACACGTCTTATCTGTGTTAATAATTTAATATGGGCATTGCGACATGTGATGAAGATGATGGGCTGGAGGACCCATCTATTACTATGCCTTCTCGTGCTCTAAATTAAATTAATACTAAATTCTGACTTACCAACAGTGTTTTTGACTATATAACCAAATTGATTCCTTCTCATAGTCTAATTTCTTAAAATTTAGTATTATTATTATTATGGCTACACTATGTTTTGATCCATGAAATTTGTCATTTTTTTCATTTAGGCGCATGAACATCATTTTTTTTATCATTATAATTTGACACTCACCCATCAAGTAAAAATGTTATAGTTATAGTGTCTCGACAGATAGAATTTATTATTTTTTAGAACGAGAATCTCACATTTTAAAAGAGAGTATATCATCATTTTCATCCGCTAAGCAACTATTAACGTCAAAATTTCACTCGTGGTGTTGACATTAAGGACATGTTTAAATTAAATGATGTTAAAGTTTTAGTACTCAGAATAAAGTCAAGGGACAAAAAAATGTATGAAGTTAAAGACTGTACGTGTAGGTTAGCCTAATTTATTTATCAACTCTTTTTCAATTAAAATTACATGAGGTTAGATTAAAAGATAATCATTTTTGTCATCCAACTTATTATCAGACTATTTTATTAAAGTAAATTAAGAAATAATATAAATACTTAAAATAAGGATACATAAATAATTAGATTCATTTTAGTATAAGATACAGATATTGATAGCATTTGATATCTAACGTATGATATCTAACGTAATCGGAAGTAGTATGTTGTCTAGCTTAAGGAGCAAAAAATTATATTTGTGTTAGGTAAGAAAGGAATAAACATACCAATAATAATTATAGTGCCTAGTTATAAGTAGTGAAAGTCAATGATTCATTAGGTAGGCTTGTTCAATTTTGACTATTTGTGACATAAAATTTTGAGTTATTGATCTGTAAAAGATTGGAATATAGGAAAACATCCAAAAATTTCAAAGCAAATTGGCCAAAAGAAATACTGATGAGACTTCAATTGAGTTTTTTTTTCTACTTGTTTCATATTGAGCAAATGGTATTGACTTTTAAGTGCTCTTTTAGTCCAAATCAAAATCAACTCATGTGAAGCCAACGACTTTGATACATAAATTACATGCCAAAAGTCTTTGTTGTTAGTTGTCAAAATATTCTTTTTTTTTTATCACTGAATAATTTTTACTCCAAATCATAACAACATGGGATGGGATGGATGTTGAGTTTAAATATCTTACCTCATAGATATATTGTTTACATAATGATGCAAATACATATGAAGCTAGTGTTAAGAGTATCATTGCTTCTAACCATTGAACAGTCTGGTTAGTTTGATAAAGTGATTACAATGTTACTCTTTGTATATACCTTGTTGTAATAATATAGATGAATTGATTCAGAGATCATATTCATTTTTCTTTTTTCTTCACTTCTCTTTTCTTCTTCTTCTCTTCTTTTCTGATAATTCTATATGGTACCAAAGCATTAAAGACAAACGTCATATATGACAACTCTTTCAGATTCTTCTACATCTCAAAATACTTTCTTTCACAAACAAAACAGATTTCTCATGTTCATTCTCTTATATTTCTTTTATCAGATATATGTAACCTAACCTGATATCTATCAGGTTGGACTCCACGAACTTCATGCTTTAGCTATATTGATAGCACGCTAAGTTGTTCTAGTAAGTTTCTAATTAATGATATAGGTGAAATAACAGTAAATTTAAAATTTAAGTAGTTGGTTGCACAAGATTAAAATCTCATGACTTTTACTAATGTCATTTTATCTCCTATGACTTTGAAATATGTAGTTGGGTCTAAAACATCAATTGAACAACATTTTCTGTAAATCTAAATTTTTAACAGTGATTGCATTCATTTCAAAATCCAACATCATTCATTCGAAGTCAGATATTCTATTAGTGTCTAAAAAAATCAACGAAAATATTGATTACTACGTGCAAAGAATTGAAGGATGAGCTTACTATAATCTCAATAAAAATGGAGGATGAAGACGACTTGATCTATATAATCAATGGCTTACCAAGTGAGGACAATACCTCAAGAACCTCTATTAAGACAAGTGCTGAACCCTATGACTCTTGAAGAACTCATGTAGTGCTAAAATCTAAAGAACAATTTTTGGAGTCATAGCGAAAGCAACATGACACCTTACTTTAAACCACTGTATTGTTGGCTGCTCAAAATTTAAGGCCACATAAAGGAGGAATCAACAATAGAGGAAGAAGATTCACAGGTAGAGGAGTAGGTTTTATCCAAGAAGATCTACTCTAGTAGAGGTAAATTGCCATATTCCCTAGATAACTTTTTTCAGTTTTAGGAGCACCACTTACACAAAACATTCAATATACTAAAAAAGATCACTAAACTACTCAAGAAAATATAAAAATGTGATCTCAAGAAACCTGAGCACAGTGCTTTAGACTATTATCACCTAATGAATTGCTCTTACGAAGGAATTATTTTCTTGCAACATTAGTTGTTATGGCTGCAGTGGTATCTGTTGAAGAAAGAGAAACAGAAAATATTGCCTCAGAAGAAAAATCTTCATCACAGGCAAAAAGGGAAAACAGAACAGCAACTTTTACCAAACACAGTGGGTGTCTAACCACTTCTGAAAATCCGATCAATAGGCGTCCGTTGGAAATCATAGGCAACCGTTAGAGATTATATGTATATATACATCACTTACTCATTGTAAAGATTCAGGATTCTTAATAAGAAATCAGAACAAGAAGTTCATCATCTTTCTTTGAGATCAGAACACTAAAGTGTTAATCATTTCTAGGGTTCATAATTTCTACATGGTATCAGAGCAACGATTCCGAGAACCAACACATACAACAGTATGGCAGAACCATCGACCTCCGGCCAGCTTCACCACCACGACACCAATCCCAGACTGACCTCCATCCTGCTCACTAGCCACAACTACATACCGTGGGCCAGGGCGGCTCGGGTGAGCCTGAAAGGCAGAGGCAGACTGGGTTTCGTGGATGGCAGTAAGCCAAGGCCAGACTGAAACTCAGAGGAATGGGACATCATGGACAGCCAGGTAATGACCTGGATAACTAATTCAATAGACCCAAAACTCAGTGAAATCTTTTGTTTTTGTGAAACAGGACATAAACTCTGGGAAGAAATCCGGAGCAATTATTATGAACAAAAAAATTTCGCGCAAGTCTTTGAACTTAAACGAGAGATCTCCCAAGCAAAATAGGGGGACAGATCAGTACCATAGTTGACCGGGTTTTTAAAATCTAAGTTCAAAGAACTCGAAACCCGAAGACTGAAGACCACTGACTTGAAGGAACTCTAAGAGCGGGCTGAACAGGATATGGTGTTCCATTTCTTGACGGCTCTCGACTCAAGCTACGAGACGTTCCAGGCTCAGATCTTGATGTCGACGGAGAAGCCAACTTTTGCCACGGTCTCAGCCATGGTTCAAAGAGAAGAAACCAGGCGACGAGTGATGAGTACCAGAGATGACAAGGCGGAGGCACTAGTTATGGCGACCCACGACTCCCTCTGAAACCCTAACCCTAGGGAAGGGGGAAGGCACCGTGGATAGCCAGGCGAGCCGGTGAAGTGCAGTCACTGCCGAAAGGAGGGGCACACCCACGACCAGTGCTAGAACCTGCACCCTCATCTCTGGCAGAACCAGAGAAAGTTTCAGAATGAGCGCGGGAGTGACGAGCGAGGGGGCTCCGTGAAAACATTCCCCTTTTATACCGAGGGCTTCAGCTGAGCGGGTTACGGGTCTCGACCCGACCGAGACCGCAGAGCCCACATGACAGACGGACCCGGTTCGGGTAATGGGTACCGACCCGATTGAATGGAGGAAATGGACAGATCCGGATCCGTTAGAGCATATATACACACAGACAACAACGCACAGATGGCTACACTGCTCAAACAATTTGGAGAATTTTTGCTTGACACCTCAGGTCCATCTATCTGCAATACTGTCAGTTATTTTTCTAAGTCTGCAATTTTTTGTCATAACTTAGAACACTGAATAATAGACTCTGGTGCCTCAGACCACATGACTCATAACACAAAAAACCTACACACTCTCACTAAATTAGAAAGACCACAACACGTGACGGTAGCCAATGGAAATAAAGTTCCAATTTTTGGCATAGGGTCCACCACACTGTTCACAAAAACCATTAACAACGTACTTTGCCTACCCAATTTTAACTCCAATCTCCTATCCGTCAGTAAAATAACCAAAGACTTAAACTGCAATGTTACTTTTTCACCTGACAAAGTAATTTTTCAGGATCGAGTCACCGGGAGGAAGATTGGTGAAGGAAAATTTAGAAACGGTCTGTACTACTTAGAAGATACCGACAAAACAGTCTTTCCACCTCTAGTACAGTACAAAAAGACAAAATATTACACTGGAGATTCGGCCATCCCTCCGACAAAATCCTAAACAAATTACTCGATTGTAATTCAGACTCTAGCAGTTGCTCAGTCTGTAAATTCTCAAAACAAATCAGGTTACCCTTTACACTATCTAGTAGCACAACAAAATGATGTTTTGAATTAATTCATTCTGATGTTTGGGGACCCGCCCCAATTGATTCTTATAATAAATTCAAATATTTTGTTGTATTTATTGATGATTTCTCTCGCACCACATGGTTATATTTTTTGAAATCAAAAAATGAAGTCTTCAGTCGTTTTCAAGAGTTCAACAATTTAGTTGAAACTCAATTTGAAACAACCATAGAAATCTTTATGTCTGACAATGGAACCGAGTATACTAACAACACATTTTTTGAGTTTTTTAAACAAAAGGGTATACGACATCAAACCACCTGTATCCACACCCCACAACAAAATGGTGTCTCAGAACGTAAAAACCGACACCTTCTTAAAATGACTAGGTCTCTCCTCCTCCAAAACAACGTACCCAAAAGATACTGGTCTGATGTTACACTCACAGCAACCTACCTCATCAATTGGTTACCCAGTGTAAAATTGCATCTGAAAAGCCCTCGAGAAATTCTCAAGGGTAGGAAAATTATCCTAGATCATATATGAGTATTCAGATGTACATGCTTCGTACACATTCCAAGACTTGATAAATTGGACAAAACCTCAGTCAAAACCCTATTTTTGGGGTATTCCACTGAGAAAAAGGGGTATAAGTGCTGCGACCCAATAAACCATAAACTTTACATCTCGCGAGATATACAATTTTTAGAACTAGAATCCTATTACCCAAAGGACCCCGACAACCATAACCACCACCAAACGTTTCCGCTACCTAACAATATTATTTCATCTGATATCATAAGACAGGAACTGGATACCGCATCAACCGCGCCTGAGACAACTACCTCAGGGGGAGCAACTGATGAGACAGCTGTCACTGATGAAGCAGTAATCGTAAGAAGGTCAACAAGGCAAACTCAACCCCCAACAAGATTAAAAGACTACGTGTCCCATCAGGTTTTATACCCTATCCAAAATTTTCTATCTTATGATAAAATCTCTAACATCGACAGGGCATACTTGGGAAAAATTGATGAAACAATTGAGCCAAAGACCTATCAAGAAGCCCAACTCGACCCCAAATGGAGAAATGCGATGAATGAAGAACTTCTAGCCTTGGAAAAGAATGAAACTTAGGACATAATCCCACTACCCAACGGGAAGAAACCTGTAAGATGTAAATGGGTCTACAAGACCAAATACAACAGCAACGGCACTATCGAAAGATATAAAGCTCGACTAGTTGCCAAGGGCTTTACTCAGACATATGGAGTGGATTACCAGGAAACATTCGCTCCAGTGGTAAAAATGAACACGATCCGAGTGTTACTATCCGTTGCCACCAACCTCAGCTGGGAACTATATCAAATGGATGTAAAAAACGCATTCCTCCGAGGAAATCTGGAAGAAGAAGTATATATGTCCCTACCTCCAGGACACGAGAAGGCAATGCACCCATCTCTGGTATGTAGATTAAAAAAGGCTATCTACGGTCTGAAACAGTCACCAAGGGCATGGTATGAAAAATTAAGCTTGTCTCTTTTAAAAATTAACTTTGTCAAAATCTCTGCTGACTCATCTATGTTTGTCAAACACACGAACAACTTCATCACCATCGTTTTAGTCTACGTAGATGACATCATCATCACCGGAAATAACCACGATGAAATATGGAGTGTTCAACAATTTCTAAAAGGGGAGTTTGATATCAAAGATCTAAGAAAACTGAAATACTTTCTAGGGATAGAAATAGCTCACTCGAAAAAGGGACTGTTTCTATCTCAAAGAAAATATATCTTAGACTTGTTAAAAGAAACTGGCATGATAGGGGCAAAACCTGCTAGCACACCAATGGAAACCACATGAAAATAGGACTTAATGATAGCAAACCATTAACTGATATAGGCCAATATCAAAGACTAGTAGGAAAACTAATTTATCTAACGGTTACAAGACTAGATATCACTTTTGCAGTTAGCGTTATCAGCCAATTCATGCACGCACCTTGCACGAATCACCAGGCAGCCGCAGAAAGGATACTCAGATACCTTAAAGGAACACCCGGTCAAGGGATATGGATGAAGAGAACCGGGGCAAACTCCTTAGGTAGATACACTGATGCAGACTGGGCAGGTAGTTATGATAGAAAATCTACAACTAGTTTCTGTGTCTTTGTAGGTGAAAATCTAGTAACCTGGAAGAGCAAGAAATAAACAGTTGTAGCAAGGTCAAGTGTAGAGGCAGAATACAGAGCCATGGCCTCCACTGCTAGTGAACTCACATGGATTAGACATCTCCTTCAAGACATGAAGGTTGAGATAAAAAAAATGATAGAGATGCACTGTGACAACCAAGCAGCACGTCACATTGCAATGAACCTCGTTTTCCACGAGAGAACCAAACACATTGAAGTGGACTGTCACTTCATAAGAGAGAAGGTACAGTCGGGAGAAATCGTCATTCCTTTTGTACGTAGTGAAGACCAGCTGGATGACATCTTCACCAAAACCCTCGACAAAAATAACCTCCAAAGAATACTTAACAAGTTGGGCTCGACCAACCTATACGAACCCAACTTGAGGGGGAGTGTTGAAGAAAGAGAAACAGAAAATATTACCTCAGAAGAAAAATCTTCATCACAGGCAAAAAGGGAAAACAAAATAGCAACTTTCACCAAACACAGTGGGTGTCTAACCACTTCTGAAAATCCGATCAATATGCGTCTGTTGGAGATCATAGGCAACCGTTAAAGATTATATGTATATATACATCACTTACTCATTGTAAAGATTCAGGATTCTTAATAAGAAATCAGAACAAGAAGTTCATCATCTTTCTTTAAGATCAAAACACTAAAGTGTTCATCATTTATAGGGTTCATAATTTCTACAGTATCTTAACCATTTGATTCACAAATCTGGCTTTCTAATACATAATGTAACACACATCTTACAATTTTCAATGTGTAAATAGTCATTTCATAAACGTGAAGAATGCAGATAATATACAGATTGATAGTTTTATAAATTCAGGAGCAAATAACATACTGCAAATAACATAGCTGGTGCAAAGCCCTATAACTCTCCATGTTCAACTAAATCGTTCTGTACAATCGTATTGTATCTCTTCTTTTTAATATGACTATATACAGAAGCTTAGGAGGTGCCATTAGAGTTTATCAGTTTATACATTCACCCACTTCTGCTCCTTTTGCTGTTGTAAAGAGGATATTATGATACATTGTGGGTACCTCGTCATCATGGCATATACTCTTCAATTGTGCAGATTAGGCTGGGAAACATATAATAGAAGATCAATTACCAGCTAAGTAGTTCTTCTTGGTCCAAATCTCCATCTAATGGTGTGCGAAAAAAAAAAAAGCAAACAAAATTGTCAAGGTCTTCTACAAATGCCAAGTGTAGAATCTTAGCAAATACATTAGCTGAATTATCATGGAAGACAAATTCTGTGATTTACATCTCTATCTCAAACATCACCTTATATTATGGCGTATAATATATCTGCTAGCACTAGTTTCAGACCTTGTATTTCATGCTACAACAAATCACGTAGAGATTGACTTTCACTTTGTAAGAGAATAAGTAGTGAAAAAGATTCTTGTTGTTAAGCATGTTGATTCTCAACTTCAACTTGCTGATATGTTTGCAAACCCTCTTTCCACGCTAGATTTATTTTTTTAAGAGACAAACTTATGCCTTTTAACCATGTCAGTAGTTTGAGAGGGGATGTTAAGAATATTATAGCTTCTAACCATTAAACAATTAGTTGATTAGTCTGTTATAGTGATACAAAGTGTCACTCTTTCTATGTATCAGTATATAATGTTGTAATAGTTTGATATAGATAATAAATTAATATAAAGACCCTATTCTTGTTTCTTTCCTTTTACCGTTCTTCTCTTTTTATCTTCTTTTCTTTTTCTTCTCTTCTTTTCCTATAATTCTAGAGTTAGCAATACATATGATGCAAATACATATGATGTTAGTAATAATCAGTATATTGGTGTTTGGTTTTGGTTTAAAAAGCCTAGCACAAAGACGTTAACTTCACCCACGATATACTCGATGGCGAAGGTCATTTGTCAATAAAAGCAAGAAGTCTTTGAACTTTCGAATTTAGGGGATAGTCAATTGAAGTCTCGCAACGAATAATTCTTTGTGAAATTCAATTCTTTTCACAGAAAAGATAAAGAATGTAGATAGGAAGACTAACAAAGACTAGCATAAGATTCTCTCTAAAGACGTTTTCCTTTCAAATATTTTTCCTCATCCAAGCATAACTTTCTTCAAAGGAAAAGTGAAAGACCTAAGTAACCGTTTGGTACGTAGAAGATATCAAATGCTAGATCGATTAAATTTTAAGGTTGCTCAAAGATGTGATCTTTTTTTTCTTTAAAGATAAATTAGGTCTAAGTGAAAAAGATTAAAAAATAACGTTAGCCCTCAACTAGACCACTCAACAGGATTACCAGAAGATGTTATAATCAAAATTAATGTAGTAGATTAGAAATACATGATATATAGTTAGAATATTAAATTAATTTGTTTTTTATTCGTGGACTTTGTTGTCATAAGTTGCTTAATTAAATTTCAAATAAATAATATAATTGTTTAAAACTAAATTCATTTAGTAAAAAGAATTGATAAGATTACAAACAACATAATAGACAAAATAAGCTGAAGACGTGTGTATTAACAACAAGTATTTATCGGCGGTAATTATAAACTTCAGTTTTCGATAATAAACTAGTTTTATGCTGTGTGATGCACGGCTATACAAATATTTTTTGAATCTTATCCATTAATAATCACATATCTTTATTAATTGGTTCTTTGTAATTCTAAATGGTATTGTTCAAAGAAGCTTAAGTTTTTCTAGAATATTAGTAAAAAGACCGTGCACGGAATTATAAAAAAATAAATTAAAAACTATAAACTTAAATCATACTATAGATAAATAGAATAATTCATAATAATTTTAAATTTGATGAAATATAGAACTAATCCATAACATCTGTATATAAAATTTACGTGTACAATTTAGTAAATATTTTGCTATATTTTGAGATTGAATAAACATTTTATAAAATAAAATAAAACTACAAAAGAACTGATTTAATAAAAAACTATTGAGAATAAATAGGTAAAAATCCGTATACGTGCTCATATGCAAATGGCTCATGTTTTTCTTTCTTAGAATTTCGTTTTTAAAAATTAAAAATTCATTAAACTAAAATATCGTTGGCGGAATTTGTTTTGTTGAACTTTTTAATATCTTCATTGTCCCAACACTACAAGAAAAATAGTTTTTCCTGATGATTTTCTTAGTCTATGGTGACGGTTTTAATCGTTGCTAAAAACTTTTCCGACGGTTGCAAAACCGCCGCCAAATCTTTTGCGGCTGTTTTAACAATCGGTGGCAAAGATAAACTTTTTCTACCAGTTCAAACCGCCAAATGGTAAACATTCGGTGGCGGTTTCACGGCGGTTTTGAAACCGCCATATGTTGATCTATAGCGGTGGTTTTTAAAAACCGGCGACAAGCCACCCTGTAGTATAACGGGCCGGATTCTTAGATATAATTCCGTTCCGTCACCGTTCACTTCGTTCACTAGCTTCGGGAGAGACTCGAGCTACGGTCAAATACTCTCTACGTACGTTGTAGCGCGCTACGTTCGAGGGCGAAGGCGTCAAACTCAGGGTCTTTTGAACATTCACCGAGGTCTGCTTCACACTCACTTCAGCCATCTTTGGTGGCAATGCTTTCTTCGTCGGTCTCTCAGCCGAGGGGACTACATTCCATCCTTCCTTCGTCCTCTTGGCAACTCGTGTTTCGACTTTTTGAGAGACGACTTTGCCACCCTCTGCTGTGACTACAGCCTTGTCTCCTGCGATTTTGCTTTCTTTGGGCGTTTCACTCTCTCTTTTTCTAGGAGCCCCCGGCAGTAAGAAAAGAGACTCCAAAGGCCTAAGCTATTTTATCGAGTTTAGCCCGTAGTTGCAGTTCCATCCTTTTTTGTTGGTCCTTACAGCTTATTTAAAGCAGGAATTGCGTATTGTGCTTTTTCTCTAGATTTTTCACCTTTTCCTTCAAATTCTTGGTTGGAGTCAGTGAGGGGTAACGGCATCATCCTCGGCCTACGGAAGCAGCACTGAAAAGCCTGCATTTCGTGGTCGAGAGCCAGCCCTTCAAAACTAAACCTTTTCTTCTTTGTGCAGTAGACCATTCAGAATGAAATGCAGTAGATATAGTTCCTGCTTAAGCCATTGATCCTCAACCACCAGCATCCGAGCTAGTTGATCTCGTTGCTTGAGTGGCTTGGGATTTCTGTCTATGAGCGAGCGACGTGTAGCATGTTGGCATAATCACCGGGAAAAATCATTTTTGTAAGTGCAAATGTAGATCAATACTTATGCTTGAATAAATATGTAACAAAACATCTCACGATTTGAAAAGAATTAGACGAAATTCTAATGGAAGACAAATTGAAATACAAATAAAAGCTCGTTTAGATATCTGACTCATGTAGTTTTCTATAATCGTGAAAGAATCTCGTCACAATGAGATACAACTCACATTTTCAATCTTCATTTTAAGTTCTCTCTTTACATGCACTGAGAATTGGACTATTGAGAGAGAATGAGAGTCCATCATTCTTCGTCTTTCAGTTTTTCTATTTTTGAAAAGTACATTAGTTATTTATTGACATAGAAGAAGAAATTGAAAAGTTTATCAGTATTCAGCAGAGAGAATATTGAAATTTTCAATTTCTGTACAATTATAATTTTTTTTCAATTATATGCAAAAAAGAAGAACCTTTCGGAATATCTGTTTTCTTTTTCATTTATAATCATTACTTTGTCCATAATTAAAATATAATATAAAAATTCACTCAAAATCTTTTGAATATTAAGAGGCAAATCATAGCAACAATGAAGAGAAGAGTTAAGAGTTAAAACGTAAAGAATTAATATCAAACCTTTTAATTGAGTTGCACATTCCAAAATTAATCAATTTATTAAATGAATTATTCATACAAAATAATCAAATTACTTAATTAGTGACTAATGTTGAACATTATTATAATACATGATAAAAGTTGGGTATTGATACTGGACGCAATGAAGGATATTCATTCCAAACTTTATATATATGATAAGATTATTCAAAATCAAAAAGTCATTTAATAAGATTAACCAAACTTGAAGTCGTTCAACCTAACAGGAAAATATAAAATAAATTATCATGAGAATCATAGTAAAACGTACAAGTTAGTAGGAATATGAAAAGTTACAATTAAATCTATTCATAAACAAACTTTATCAATAAATTTATTCAAGAATATTACTTTCAAATATTTCTTTAGAACTTAAAATTAATAAAGTAGAGAGAATTGATGTATAAGACTATTTTTACCCCTTTCCAATATCTAATTTATATTTCATAAAATTTAAAATAATTTTGCCCATAGCTTTATTAGTTTCACATATTAATAGTTCACCAAATGTTTTGTTATAATTACAGAACCCCCTAATCAAGTATAATTTATATTATTATTTGATAATTTTATAGCAAATGATCACTCCATGCCTTAACAAGTTTACATTTTTTGTGACTTTTTGTTGCTTATTATAATATTATAAATTAATAAAATATGATATTTTCGGTTTTGTATTAGAGACAAAGTGTCAAACTTTTAATCACATCCCTATATATTCTTTACCTTTCAATTGCATCATGTAAGAAAATTATCAAATAATTATGTTTTATGTTTTTTTCTAACAGTGAACTAGTTAAATACAATGTCAGTTTTGTATAGAAAATGGAAGACTCTTGATTTTCATCTCAATATTGCGCATGTATGAAATACGTTTTATTTGTACTATTAGTTCTTATCCACTTCATTGGCATCTTATATAAAGAATAGAGAATGTCACACTTATCTTAATATGCAACACCTTAAGAAACTTGAAATGTCCACACCAAAATTTTGACAATTTTTAGTGACCGTAAAAAAATAGTTAATTTATTAGCTTAATTAGTGAGCATCAAAAATAAATAATTTTCTTGTGCACACTAAATATCCAGTCGTTGACTTAACTCGGTTCTGAAAAGGAACATTCAATGTTGCATGGTCCACGCTGCTAACCGAGATCATCTCATGTTCGTCATATCAAGAGAAGATTATGTATGATTTGAGTTGTTGGCTTAAGATCATCTCAACGACTTAAATTGACTTTAAAAAAAATGGATTCACTTTTTATTCTTTTAAATTTAGTGTTTAATTGATTTAGGTCGCTAAGATCTAAATCGACGGCCTCAATCAACCGAACATCACTGCTTGTTCGGCCTCAGCAGGAGATGCTCTATCTTTCCCATTTAGAGCACTTGAAAAAAAAAAAAAGAGTATAATATTGTAATGTTATGAAGGCAATTTTCCAGCATGCGTGTCGGGTACCCTCAACGGACGAATATCATCGATTATTGGTGATATTAGATTGGGCCATTGAGGAGAGGGGCAACGTATAGAGTTTTGACACTTGTACCTTGGTGCCATTGAACCAGACTACGTTCTATAGTAAAATGTAAAATTCTCATCAAAAGGTAAATTTAGATCAATATACATACAGTCAAAAAGGGCTTCGTCAAGCATATGCTACTAAGAAAAAAAGAACACTCCACTATCTAATACTCCTCTCTAAAATTTAGTCAAAAGAAGAAGGAATAAGTAAGGCTAATGGCATTCAATTTCTCTTTCAAAGTGAATTTGATAATAAACTGAGACTATATCACCATATAATAGCATAATGGTAACAAATTTCATGTCATTTAATTTCTTTTATATGTTCGTTGAACATAACTGAACACGAGATTTAACGTTATATTATTTTATTTCAATGAGAACAAGAGTAGTAATTATTTGCAAGATTCATATATTTCAATTGGTTTAAAATAAGACTAATAAATTACTAGTGAGGAGTACTCGCACATCTCTTGTTAATACACGGCTAGCCTAAAGTTGGCTTTGACCGTATCTTTGAACAGAACAGGAGGTCCTATAATGCCAAATGGCAAACACGCGTGGAAAAGAATTTTCTCTCTCGTTTTCTTTTCTAAGCAGATTCTTCCTCTGTCCAATTACTCGGAGTAATTATGTAAATGGAAGATTAGGCTTTTAAATCTTAATTATTCCAAATTCTTTTACTTAGAATCGTGGAAGGTGATATGAAAGAGGAAAATAATAAAATATAGAGAAAATAAAATAGCTCGTCTAACAGCTTTAGTCTAATTTTGTTGTTTGGTTTCAACATAAAATAAAATAGAAATAAATGTGAAAATAATTTTCCTGCTATACCAATGGGCAGTGTCTATTTTGTTTTGTTTTAAGACCTCAATTGTCAATATATACTTATTATAAGACTAAAAAAGATATTTTAATATATTTATATTTATACAATTTCATCTCAACCATCTTCAGCATTAGGTACAATTATTTTATGAGCTTAACCGTTCTGCATTTAGTTTTAAAAAAAACACGAATTCATGGTTCTAAATTTTATAAGAAAAAAAAACTATTTTGTACAATGCTAAATGATTTTTAAGTATGTGTAATTTATGTATCTAGGAAATAAATGACAATCTTGAGAAAAAAAAAACATTTTAATTCATGGTTCTTTTGCCAGTGTGCAAAATATTTTTTCACCAAAAAGAGAACTATATCAAGCCCTAAATAAACAAACGTACGAAAGCTTTAAATTTTCAAATAAATAAAAATTAAATTGTTTCGATATAAATGTATAAAAAGAAATTTACACTTGTAAAATTGTAACAAAAAAGTGAGGTACGGTAAAAATTGGCTCACGCACTTTTAAAAGAGCCAACTTTTCACTTAAAAACTATGACCTAATACCACATGTCAGAGTATTAAGATAGAGGCGGCCACATCTAAACATTTCTCCAACATCATAATTTAAGCGCATTTAGAAATTACACGAAATGCTAGTTATGCTTAATTATCAAATTAAGGCCACTTCTTAGTCATCCATGAGGTCAATCTCTTGGAGTATAAAAATAAGCATTGTATGCCATCTAGGGGTTAGGGTAAGTCAGAGCTCGACCGCCTTAAATTTACCTTGCCTAAATTTTTATTGAGATCTAATTTAAGCAATAGAGTCTCCTTATTAGAAACTGTTGTCATCATATTTTTCCCCGTGGAGTTTCTTGTTTATTGTTCCGTGTAGAAGACGAGTCCACAACACATTTTTCATTCCCTTTCTACAATCTTGCATGTAAAAGGGACTCTCATGAATACTCTTTAAATGCTTCTAGATGCATACTATGTGTTCAGAAGCCCGAACTGAGAAATCGAGAAACATGGTTCGACCTGAATAGCCTTAAGTGAGGCACAAAAAAATAGTTGAAAAGCAATAGATGAACAATGTCAAAGTTAAAGACCCTAGCTCGGCGACATCTTGCACACCAACTCGGCTCCCTTTATAACTTGACGTGATAATTGTTGGATCGAGTTTTAGATTTAGATGGAAATTTAATGAACCGTGACAAGTTCATGGGTAAAATTTCAAAAAAATTCATACACACGTTTAATCTATTTAAACACAAAATCAATCAATGAATACATAATTATATAAACGCATCGAGCAAAGATTGAAACAATTTATACTTTTTCAATTAATGAAGAAATTCTGATTTGGCGGGATCTAATTTCTATCTCGCGTGCGTCATTTTTCACTGAGCTAATAATTGATCTTCGCACTAACAATCACCCGTTAGAATCAGAAGTATATCTCTTAAGGATATCAGTAGGAATTGAGTGTGAGCTCTCAAAACAGCGATTGGAAGAGAAATATTAATATTTTCCTTTTCCCTACTGTATTTCGGTGGCAACAGTGTTTAGGGAGGGGGACGAGAAACTATTTCTACTATTTCTAACACTTAGCTCCGCTTAGGGTTAGGTTTAAAACCCTTTTATATTTAATTATAGAATTTACTCATATGCCTCTATCTCTAGAAACTAAAATTCCACATTTCATATACACTTATATGCAATTTTCACTTCTCTTTAAATAGATGAATTAAATTGATAATTAACTTCTTTTATTTACTAATTATCTAATAATTGGACAATAATAAAATAATTAATTTGAAAATTAATTTTAGTTTTCGTTAAAATAGTGATGACACTCATCATACATGAGCTCAGGAAGTGTGCCTTGGTCCAAAACACGTTTTGGTCCAACTAATGTTGTTTCTCATTCCTATCATTATGAGTCATTCCTCAGATCAAATAGAACCACGTGAATAAAACTATGAGATTCAAATACTCGGTTAATTTATCTCCATAAATTCCTGACCTATTTAATCCCGATGTCGTACGACTCAACTATATGTCTGATGTCGATATAACTCTTGATTCATGCGCGCTACTTTTATGTTGGTGCAAATAAATATTTATATTTCACGGTCCACGGAATATTTTATGATATTACCCTTCGTGAATATCAGTAACAATAACGGAATATAAAATTACCGTTTTACCCATCTAGTTATTATATCGTTAACTCTTTTATTAACTGTGAATAAGAAAAACATATCAGTGAAATGTCTCATACAGATCACTATGTCTTATTCAATGACTCACTTCATCGAGTACGGGGCCTGGTTTATTTATTCACACACTCATCAATAAAATATAAGGTGATATTGTTGTTTTTGCAATCTTACCACGAACTTCATATTTGTGAATCACACAACTCTAACATAGTTGAATCACAGTCCAACAGTCGAGATATTGTCCGGCAATTCAAACTCACTCCTTTGACATATCAAAGATGGCAAGTAACTAAATCAAGTTTCATATTCACCTCAGGATTAAGGTAATTATGAAAATATTTTTAAAGTGTAACAATTAGATTTAAAGCTAGATAAACGACTTTGCTCTAAACTAATCGGTTACTGGTCTATTCAACATGTTTCATAACATGTCTAAGTCAATCGTTAGAGTATATACTCTCATGCCCTAAGACCAGTATCATTTGATTCAACTTAACAGTCATAATTGGATTTGATTGACAGTCGATCCTAAGACTATGAATAATATTCTGAACTATCTCAAAATAGTTTTTTGGAAGACTGCTCTATCTTTACTCTTCCTACGTTGATAATAGTTTCATGACTTAAGTAAATTACAAACACTTTTTAACTAAAAGAGACTTTTAATTTATTCATAAAATTCAATAATACATAATATCGAAGAAATAATTGTTTACTCACAAATAGTGATTACACCCTACTTTCTAGATATAATTCTAAAAATCTCTCACTTGGACTAAAGCAGGCGTGTACAATCTCGGATCCCTATGCCCTCTAGTTGATCATAAAAAACTTTACTGCTTAAAGTCTTCATGAATGGATTTGCCAAGTTGTTAACCATCAATATATGTGTTACTTGAACATCTCCTCGTTGAACTATCTCTCTGATGAGGTGTTATGGATTTGTCAGCATCTAGAACGATTTTCAGAGTCTTTAGGAACTTTCTAAGTCAGACAGTCTCCTTTGCAACTTTACAAACCGCTGCATACACAACTTCCATGGTAGAATCAACAATGTAAGATTGTTTGATACTTCTCCATAACATCGCTCCACCATTTAGGATGAAAATCGATCCTGATATGGACCTCTTAAAATCCTTGTCCGCTTGGAATTCAGAATCGGTATAAGCCGTCATATTCAGGTCAGTAGTTATATACACAAACATGTATTTCTTCGCTCTCCAAAGATACTTGAGAATATGCTTGACAACATTTCAATGCTCGAGTCTGGGATTAGATTGGAAATGACTCACCACGCCTATGGCTTAGCAAATATTTGATCTAGTGCAAAACATTGCATACATGTGACTTCCTACAGTTGAGGCATATGAAATTTTTCTCATGTCTTCCTCCTTTTTAGGATTCTTGGGAGACTACTCCTTGGAAAGACTAACTTCATCCCTAAATGGAAGATATCCCTTCTTGGAGTCTTACATATTGAAGTGGTCTATCACCTTATCAATATAAGATGGTTGAAACGGTGCCAATTGACTGTTCTTTTGATCCTGAAAGATTTGAATACCTAGGACAAATGCAGCTTCTCCAAGTTCATTCATATCAAATTGCTTTGCAAGTCAAATCTTGACATCATACAATTTTCCTACATTATTCACAACGAGTAGAATATCATCCACGTACAAAACTAGAAAAATCACATTCCTTTCGTATATCAACTTATACATACATGGTTCATCCACTAACTGCTCAAAACTGAAACTCTTCACAGTTTCATCGAATATGATATTCCACGAACAGGTTTCTTCCTTAAGTCCATAAATAGACTTCAACAGATCGTAAATCTTGCCGTCTCGGTCTTTCTCCATGGACTCGTCTGGTTGAGTCATATAAATATGCTCTTCAAGATTGTCATTCAAGAAAGCAGTCTTGACGTCCATCTGCTAGATTTCATAATCAAGGGCAACAACAATGGACAGAGGAATTCAGATGGATTTAAGCATGGCCACCGGTGAGAAGTTATCCTCATAGTTAATACATTCCTTTTACTTGTAGCTCTTGGCTACAAACCTAACTTTGAATGTTTCTACATTTCCATCTGGATCTTTAGGAGGATCTACAAGCTTCCAAACTTCGTTCGAGTACATCGATTGTAGCTCGACATTCATGACGCCTTACCATAAGTTTACTTCAGGACCAGCTATAGCCTGCTAGTAGAAAACAAGTTTATCATGATCCTTATCTGAGAGTGTCGTTAAGGCATCTCCATAAGACATGTACATGTCAAGTTGTCTCACAACCCTCCCACTACGCCGAGGCTCCGTAGGCTCTGGCTCCTGATGTGATTCTTCCATTATTGAATCGGGAACAAGTCCTAATTAGGAAGTCAATGTCCTCCCACTCAATAATTCCTTTAGCACAAGTGTGTTTCTCAGCTTCACACTTCTTATGTAGTTCTCTTCAAGAAAACACACAATCGTGCTCATGAATGTTTTCTTATCTGTTGGACTATAAAAGACGTATTCGTTCGTTCATGTGAGATATCCTACAAACAGGCATAATTCTGATCGACTGATTAACTTGCCTATCTTCAGTCTCAATATGTGTATCAGGCATCCCCATATCCCAAGGTGGCTTACGGACGACTTTCATCCACTCCATCTTTCATATGGTATACTAGGCACCCTCTTTGATAGAACTTGGTTCAGAATATATGCCTTTGTTCCAAAAGCATATCCCCAGAATGAATCCGGGAGAGATGAATATCGCATCATGAATCTAACCATATCCAACAGAGTTTGATTCTTTCTCTCTGACACATCATTCTATTATGGAGTGTCAGCTGCTACAAACTAAAAAAGAATATCTTCTTCCTTGAGAAAGTATTTGAACTCTCCTAATAAGTACTCTGCACCACGACCAGATCGTAGTGTTTTGATTTGTTTCTCTAATTGATTCTCACCCATAGTCTTGTACTCTTTGAACTTTTCAAAGATTTCAGACTTTTGACCATTAGATAAACATATCCAAAACGTGAATAGTCATATGTGAATGTTATAAAATATCCATAATTTCATCTTATTTGGATATTCAATTATTCACATACATCACTATGTACGAGTTCGAGACATTGAATAACTCTTTCTCTCTTCAAAGGCTCCATGACGAAGAGGACCCACCTTCGTAGTGTTCTTTGTTGCGGAGTTTCTTGTTTATTCTTGTGTGTAGAAAACGAGCCCGCAAATGCATTGTTCATCGCCTCTCTAAATTAAAGATTATCAACTCGACGATACTTTCAATTGGTTTGTGTGACTTTTGTGTATCGTAGTGTCAATTTAAGCAGAACTCTGATCTACAACTTAAATAAATAAGAAGGTGAAGAAAACATCTTATACTAGATTAATTAATAATATCAGTGCTTCATTTCTCATGAATTGACAAAAAGCAACATGTACTATATTCAGTCAAGTTATCGTCTGAGTTTATAATAGTTTTAAATTTCTTAAAAACAATAGAAGTTATAATTTTTAACATGACGACGGCAATGATAAAAACACAAAAATACACAGCAAGGCATGGCGGCTGAATTTGAAGAAAACTTCTAGACGTCCAATTGGAATTTAGTATTACTTGTGAGGACTTCCCAATTGGTATTTAAATAAAGAAAATATTAGTGTAGCAGTCTAGATTCAGTGCTACCTCAAAGTGACATAGGCCCACTTTTGAAAATGACCTCTAATTCATGGTTCTTTTTTTTTCTTTTCGTTTTCTTGCTAATGAGTCAAATGGCTCTCAGAGAGGTCACTGTCTGTTTTTTTCCTCATCCGTTTTTGGTGTTTCCTTTGTTGACACATTTATGATATCATATGACTTTGGGATAATTCTAAGTTTCAGTCAATGTACTGTATAAAATCTACTTTTTATAAGTGTATGTAAAATTATATATATTAGGAAAAGATGTTGAATCGCATATAATTTAAATAATTAAAGATAAGATATTAGAAGTAATAATTTAAACAACAATAAATTGTAAAATTGTTATTTGAAGTTAGATTAAAACTTATAAGTATTAAAGAAAAATAATTGTAACGATTAATTAATGTTATCGCTCATTAATTAGCATTAATTGATGTGGAAAAGAAAGAAGAAAAGATTACAAAAGAGGAGGAAGAAAAATATTTTATTTTCAAAACAAGTTTTCTCTTAAGATTGTTAAGAGTGAAAAATCAGTTATGAAAAATAATGGAAGAGGGCAACCTATTTATAAGTAATGAAAGTGAAGTTCACCGGAAACTCATCACTTACCTGCGCTATAATTTTCTACTAAAAGTAAAAATAGTTTATATTTCTACTTTTGACTAATTAAAGTAAAATGATAAATAGTTGCCTAATTATTTGACAACTACTACAATAATTACAGAAAAAAATAAATTACAAAGATTTCTTGATTATTGTAATCTTAGATTTTGCTTCTTCATTATTACTCTAGTCATGATTGTTGTTATGAAAAGTCGTTGAGACTATTATTGTATATTTGAGTCATTGTTACCATTATTTGATAATTGCTATATTGGATTCTTGTTCTTTGATTATTGATTGTTGGAGAAGTCATTATTGTTCGTCTTAAAGTTCATTATGACCGTTGCATTATTACCTGGAGAGCCATCATGATATTTGAACTTATTATTTTAAATTTCTTGATTATTTCACCGACGGCATTTTACCAAAAGTAAATTACTTTTATTTATTCATCATCACTCAAATTAATGTCATCAAACAAGTCATGAGAGTCTTGAAATGCGACAAATGCCCATTATGGTAGGACGCGACCCTTCTATGTATTTTTGTCCTTCAGTTGTTGAAGGGTGGCTTTTCTGGATGATTGAGTTTTTTTAATATTTGGTTTAATTTGATGATTTGACTCTACGGATGATTCAGAATCATAATTAATATCGTCTTCCAAAAGGAGAAGCATTTTTTGCATTAATTATTGCTTCAATTTGGATTTAGGTTTTGTGACTTTTGATTTACCCTTTGAAGAGAGTTTTGATTCTGGTTTAGATTTGAGTTTGGATTCTTTTGATGAATTTGGACTAGATGGTTTAATTTGTTGACCATACACATTAATTTTTAATGGATCCTAGGTAAAGAGTTTTTTTGCCAACTTTAATTAAGGTTGGTTATTTGCAAATTCTTGACTAATGGAGGCCGTGATTTTTTGGGTATTGAATTTATCCCACCATTCAACATAACATTGCTTGGTGAGGATTTCATCTTCAATTGAGTATTGTCCTTCAGAATTTTTTATCGGGCTAATATGACTATATTTTGATTTTAAGAGAATATTTTTGTAGAAACTAGAACTTTTGTCCTTGTGACGAGGGACAAAGTGAAAGTCTTGAAGAAAATGGGTTTTTGCTATTCCAGCGGGTTCTTTCAAATGAGCAAATAGGGACTCAATCTGAAAGAGATTTCTACTGAAGATTTTTCTGAAATAAGGGGATGATTTTCTATATTTTGTAGTTGGTTGATTGATTAGTTGTGCACCAAAATGGTGAGTAATTGAGAATAGATCAAATTGGTTGGCCAGAGCTGATTGGTAGTTGGGTCTGATGGACTCAAATATTGTTAATTGAGTTTGTCTGGGAGTAGAAGACTCGTCTTTAATTTGGACCTTAAGGGCCAATTGTGAAGTAGAAGACACCCATTTGATTTCAGCTTTTGAGGCCTGGGACCTAGACCCCATCTTGACAACCCTGCAAGAATTCACGAGTAAGGAATCAGTAATTGAATTATTAATGTGTTGAATAAATTCAATATTGAAATAAAAAATGCTAAGGATAGACCGCCATTTGGTAAAAATTTGTTTGGAAGTAATATTTTTTTACATCTTTTTCTAAAACATATTTTGCAGATTTGCAATCAATTTTAAAATAAATTTTTTATTCAATAAATTGTCTTGAAATGTTTTAATACATAAAATAATAGCTAAAATTTCTTACTTAATAGTACTATAAGTAATTTGAGATTGAGTCCAAGTTCCATATATAAACCTGATAATTTGTTCTGGTGATTCTTGAGAGATTTTTTATAATAAGATACCTCGATATCCAAGTTCAGAGGCATTAGTTTGGATAATTTTAAAAGAATTATTAGTAGAAATGTCAAGACAAGAAAATTAAAGCTTTAATTTTCTTAATTAAATTGGTATGTACAGTTGTCCATAGAGGGGGACTTTTCTTAAGCCTTTCAAAGAGAGGCTTGCAATCAATTCTCAAATTGTTATAAAAATCAGATATATAATTCAATGATCCTAGAAATCTTTATAATTGGGTTTTATCAAGCATCTCATTGGGAAATTTATCAGCAAATTGTATGACCCGATCAATTGATTTAATAATGGAATTATATATTTTAAATCATATAAATCTAATCTTAGATTGAAATAATTTAATTCTATTTACAGAGATAACTAAATCATTTTACTTTATTATCCTAGTAAACAATTTAAGATGTTTCCAATGCTGATATATTGATTTAGAAAAAAATAAGAACATCATCGACGTAAACAATTGGAAAATTAGTAAATTGATAAAGATTTCATTCATTATATTCTGAAATTCACTTAGAGCATTTTTAAGACCAAAAGACATTGCATTTCATTCGTAATACTCAAATGGAGTTACAAACACAGTTTTATATTTATCATTTTCATTTATCTGGATTTGCCAGAGTTCAGATTTCATGTCAAGCTTAGAGAATGCAACATCTCTAAGTCTCTTAATTAAGTCAATTTTATTTGGTATTGGATATTTTATCTATTCTAAAATATTGTTAAAGGGCTTGTAATTAATTACTAATCATGGAACTCCTCGTTCAATTTCGCTGACCTTTTGAATATAAAAGGTCAAGCAAGACCAAGAAAATTTGCTCATTTTAATAATATTTTTATTGAGCAGTTCTGCAATTTTCTTCTCACAGAACTCAAGTATTTCAGAATTCATCTCAATTGACCGTGTCTTTATTGGGATATTCTTTTCATCAAATCCATTAATTTAAGGCAGACTGGCAGTATGGTGCTTACTGTGCCAGAAAGCATTGAAATGTCAGCACATAATAATTCTTTACAAATTTTTTGTTCGAAGATTTTAATTTGTTTTTTAAGAGTAAGATTCTGAAGTTGTTCTTCATTTCTTTTGAATTTTATTCCATCTTGTAAAAAGCATAATTATTTTTTTTTACAATAAATTAAATTTACAGTTTTAAAAACAAAATTTTGTTTTAAAGTTTTCAATTTCTCATTGTGAGAAAAAGAATTTGAATTTGACAGGTTTATCCATGAGATAAGTAATTATCCCATCATGCTTTATTTTAAAAGGAATGACAGAGGAAGAAATGGTAAACCAAAAATAATTTTGTTTGTCATATTTTTTAGTAAGACAAATGATGTTTTAAAACATATATTGTCTTGACAAATATGAACTTTAAGAATTTCATAATTGATATGTATTCGAGTACCATTGATAGAGGACAAAGATTTCTTTATATTTTTGAAGTACTTGGTAGGAACATGTTATTCTTGCATACTATTCAAATCAGCTCTTGAATCAATAAGAGTCATTGAAGTGAAATCAAAATCTTGACTTATTATACTGATCATTATGTGTCATTTTTATTTGATGTGATTAAGGATTTAAATGAAGTTATCATCATCTTGATTATTGACAACAGGTTCTTCAATCTTATTATCAGAAATTGGGGACTTACTAGATTCTCCTAGTTCATGACTTTTAATTAAATTATTTATTTTTAAAAGATTTAATTCTTTTTTTATTTCTGTGTTTGAGTCTTTTAACTCTTTTATTTCAATTTTCATATTTTTTTATTTCTTTTTAAATTTCATGTAAAGTAACTTCTTTTTTTCTTTTCTTTCACTTTGTTGAATTCTCAAGAGTTTGTGAAAAACTTGCAGTATTATTACTAGACTTAATATTTTATTTTTTTGAATTACATTTCTAAGTCATTTAAGGTATTCTTGTTTTAATTCAGGATTTTTAATTTTACTAATTAAATCTAACAAGATATTTTCTTGTTCTTCGGTTTTATTTAAAATATTAATATTTTTCTGACAACAACTATCCCTGCACTTCAGAGAGATGTTAGGAGAATCACTATAAGAAGTTTAAGAGTTTGATTCGTCAAATTCAAGGGACTAAAATTTTCCTAAATCTTCGTTACTACTTTCATAGTAATTTAATGCTTCTATAATTCTAAACAATTCTTGTTGATCTTTTTTAAAGATTTTTAATTGATTAATTTTATTTTTTACTTGGCAAGTGTTGAAAAAAATGTCAATTCTGGCCACATTTAAAATACTTAATTTACTTTTATCAACAATTTTTTTTATTGAATAATTCTTATTCTTAGAAAAATATTTGTCAAAATTTTTATTTTTATTTTTGTGAAATTTTTTCCTATAAGGTTTGTAAAATCTTTTAGGATTAATATGTGATTTTTTCCTATTTTTTTGAGAACGAGCAATAACGGTTAATCCATATTGCTTACAGAAGTTGTCTAATTCGTATTTGAGAGTTTTCTTTTCCTTTTTAATTTGTTTAATAATTTTCATGTCTATACACATTTTTAGACATTCTTTATGTATTGTAGTGATAATAGTGCCGTGGGTGAGACTATTGTAGTTTATGTTTCATAGGTCATCATTAAGGACAGTTCTAATTTTATGGATAAACAAATTTGGTAACCTATTGATGAATTTTGCTTTCCAAAAGGGTTGGTTATTATCATCCCTATACATTACTCTGGACAAAAGTATATTTTGTACCAGTCAAAATCACTTAGGGTAAGATACTTAAGATTGGTTAATTGGTCACGGATACGTGAAATAACATTATTTGGCGTTCCAATGAAATGTTCAATTATTGTGTAAAATAGCGTATTAATGGCATCATGCATTGAGGTTCTTTTAGCATCAATCTTTATTATTGTAAGAATTATATTTTTATATTCTTCAGTGAGATATTTTTTCCACTAAGAACGAAGTATTCTTGTGAATCATGTGACTAAAAGCTTTATTACTCATTGTGACGTAAATTGTGTGTGGTGATTTAACTGTTGGCCACCATGGCCATGTGTATAATTTGTTGATGACTTTATGTTCTAAAAGTCCATCAATATTCCATTCATATAATCTTTCTGCAGAAACAAAAAATTGATTAACTAAAGATGATTTAGTAATTTAAATATCTAGAAGAGTAGACTTTTTATGCCACTTCATTTCCAGTTTATTAATTTCTAAATTTTTAAAATTTTCTTCAATATTATAAATGGTTAAAGATTCATGGATTATTGATGTCATAGGTGGGATTTGACCTATGATTTTCTGAATCAAAACTACTGTCTTGACTAATTATTTTAACAGAAGAAGATGATTCAACAGATTTATTCTTCAATTCTTGAAGCATTTTATCAATCTTTTTTATTGAGGAAAACAATATTCAAAGTAGTTATATCTGAAAGATTTATTAAAAGAGTTTCTTTTAGAGATTCATTAGGTTTAGATTTATGGATATCATCAACCTTATTTTCAATTTTATCTAATCATTTTCTTATTATTATTAAACTTTGATTAGTGTAATTAAGTTGTTCAACAACTTTTCTATTGGGTTCTTCTTCCTTTAAAATTTTGAAAAGGAGAACCAATGATTAAAGAATTTTTATGATTAATTATAATCTTTTTAGGTGGGGGATGGTTAGTCGACACCACACTGGAGTCTTCCTTGACCCATTTGATCTTGGAAATTACTTTAATATTCTTTTCATAAATATCCTTCATAAAATCAAGGAAAACTTATCAACTCTAAATTCATGTATGAATGTCTTCCATTCGGTAATGATGATTTTTCTTTGATCCATATTGTATGTTTCTGAACCTGCATCTATTGAGATTGACTGGGTCATTCATGTATTGGGTTAAACCCTCCCAATCAGGCTTGTATTATCGGCTTAGAGTGCCTAAATTTAAAACTAAAAGTTGGAGATTTACAAGAGGCAAGGTTCTTTGAAAATTTGATTTAGTTAGTGATGCAATTTCATCAGATTGTTCAGTCTTATTAACAAAAATTGATTGACTGACTTTGGCAATTTGTGGCTATGTCTTTAAGTCTTAAATTTTCTTTTAATTCTTGTTCCAATCGATGGATTCTAAGATCTTGACTCATAGTGATAGCGGATTCAGATAATGAATTCCTATGAGTGCTAGACTGGCTAAACTCCTTAATTTGAGGATTAGAACTAAAAAATTAATTTTAACAATATCATCCATGTATTGTTGGATATGATCAATATCTTTAATTGGGCGTTGAATTGGAGTAGGTTGAATTTCATTGGTTAACAGCCAATTTGTAGGCAAAATAATATCAGATCATCTAATGATTTTAGAAACTCTAATATTGGTTAGATTGAATCAATTTGGTTTAAATTTTTAGACTCATATTGATGGCTTGAAAATTCATATTAGTTTTGGTTACTTTATAATGTATTCTTAAAATCAAAGCTAGGTGCTGGGCACCCTCAAGGATTCGGTAACCACTAGTTTTGATATTCAAAGTTATAGATTTAAGAATATGTGAGTATGTTAGATTAACAGACAAATATAAAAAACAATCAAAATATATTGAACCATTATAAAATGAAGATTCAATTAATCCAAAAATACTTCATTAAAATTCATAAATCTTACATCTCGCAAGGCTAAAAAGACAGATGTACTTGGGCCTCTCATTGTGAGTGGTTTAACCCCAATCTAGACTAAACTAAAGTAAAGGAAATTATATCATTCCTCAATGTGATGTTTAATTGCATTAGGAGAAAGTAATTGACAAGTTTCATGCTCTTTCCTAAGAGCATATATTTTTCAATTGTTTTTACATGATGCTAAGACTTGAAGGAAGCAACATATCATGTTAATTTATAAATTTTTTTACTAGAGATTTTGGATATATTCCATATCCTATGATACATATGATCATCTGCTAAATATCATCAAACGAGTCTTGAGAGTCTTGAAATGCGCCATAGGCCCATTGTGGTAGGACGCGACCCTTTAGTTTATTTTTATCATATATGTGTATATATATAAATTCCACATTCATATGTATACATAAAATAATGGGATTTTGAGATAACTAGCAATGTATGTACCTAATTAATTTTTTGTCAAGATTTTTATCAAGATTTTTCTAAATATCCAGATTTTATAGATTGATATACCATAAATGCCCCTTTTACATTGTCTTAATTGCTTAAAAATAAGGAGTTTAAAATTAAAATGTCATAAGTAATTTAGTGAATTGAACCAAAATATTTCAAAACAAAACAAAAATTTCACAAATTACAAACAAAAGACTTTTTTTTTCATTATTTGCTTTTAAGTCTTTATTTGTTACATTGTTTTACCATTTGTTTCTCATTTTTTATTCATTTGACTTGAATCTCTATATTAGAAACTCACCTTTTTTGAGATTTTAATTTGTCTTTGTAAATAACTAAAATTATTCTGTTACTTTTTCTGGAGTTTTTTTTTATTATAAGTGGAAAGATTTATTTTTAAACCTCTTTAGTTTATATCTAAGATTAATTATTAATTTTTTTTATTTTTTTATGATTCAAATATTAAGAATGACAACTGAACCAGTACTTAACATCCAATTATTGAAAATAACTTATGTATAGTAAATATAATTTCTGTAAGCAAATGATTTGACAATGTTAATCTTGAATAAATTCAATGTTATTATTCACAGCGTAAAAATTACATATAATGTAAATTATGTACATCTATTACATATAAATTTAATTAACATATAAGTTTACACAAATATAATTAGCTAGTTCTTATTTGCATGTATTTACATACAATATTAACTTATTTACTTGATTTGTCGATATCTCTCTTGTTGATTGCCTCATTTCACACACTTTTGAGATTGTTAGTATATTTTAATTTGTCAAGACGCTTCTAATCCTTCCTTTTATCATTCTTCTGAATAGTAGGAAGTTGATAGTAGAAATTTATATATCGAAGTCAATAATAAGTGATAATGTTAACGTTATAGCATATCAATTTTATTGTTGGTAAATTATTGTTATAACTATCTAAGTCTAATATGCTTTACAAACTGACTCAGTGCGGCATATCAATGATTATATAAAACTATCACTATTATTATTTTAATATATAATATTAGTGATTACAGAGAATATCATTATTTACATAATGAAGATTAATTATAAATATCAAACTAGTACCGATAATTTTTCATGTATATCAATATACACATGTCAATATAAGTATTCAAACTATAGAACTTGTGATTTACAATGAATAAATTTGATAATATAATTTACAAAAATATATTTTCATGCATTTAAAAGGTGATTATTGAAACCATATAATAGATTTTTCCAGTTGATTGTTTTTGTTAATTATGTGTTGTATGCTAATTATGAGTTTCAATACGGCAATTTCCATTCTTTTGATGAAATTCACAAACGAAAACTTAACAGATAAATTTTAAATAAAAATATTATGATTGGTTTAAATAAAAAAATATTAATTAACGTAAAATAACCATAACAATAAAAACTACCTTAAGGGGAAAATGGTGAAATTGTTACCTTGCATATAGAGATAACTACCGTAATCAAAGAATAATTTAAAATTTAGAAATAATATCTACCTCAAATATATTAATGAAACATTAATAAAAAATAAGACAAGTAAAAAGAGTAATAAATATAGTGACCAAACACCTTAAATTTAGGAACACTACATGAAACAGTTATAAGGGTAAAACAGTCTAATTAAGAAAGTTCTATAAAAAATTGACAAATTTCTAATAATTTAAGAAACTTGACATTAACTTAATAAGAGTCGTAAAAGTTGTTATTTATTACAATTTCTCCAATCTGTGAGTTCAGTTTTTCCTTTTTCTATCAAGACCGGTCAATCGTTTTTTGTATGGCTATGATTATGAATGATAGACATATGAGATGAGAGATGTCTCATCCTATATAATCTTGTTACTCAATACCTGTGTTCGAATTTAAATAATTCTGAAAAATAATCAGATTTATTATTATTATTATTATTATTATTATTATTATTATTATTATTATTATTATTATTATTATTATTATTCTTTAAAAATGGGTTTTAAAATCATTTCAAATTAGGATAGGCATAATTTAGGGAAACAAAATTAAATATTTTCTTAATTTCAAAACTAAATGAGGCCCCTACCAAGCATGTCATAATTGTTAATGCAAATTTATTTTGAAATAATGTCACCATTAATGATAATGTGCATGAAACCTCTGTTATTAAACGAGTTTAGCGTTGCATATAATTAAAGATCGGATCGAAATCCTCTCACATTAGTGAAAGAGGAGAATATCTTATTCCATCTGAACCCTCCTAACGAGAGAAACCAATTTCCAAGAATATAATACACATATAACTTCTGCCTTGCAATTTAAAACACATAGTTTCTTCTCTACTTAAAAAATCATGTCCACACCATACAAAGAAAATTACGATTTCATTAATTAATTAAATCTCACAAGTACTCCACTTAGTGTGGCTTTTTGCTTTTTGATCATTTCAAAAGATAATTTTAATTCAAAACACCATTATTAATACAAGTCCTCGACGACATCAAGTTGAATGTTAAACTAATTTTCTTGGTCAAAATGGAAGCTTCTTGCACTAAAAATTATAATATCATGAAACCCTCTAATTTAGTCGTGGATAATACTTTGAAGTCATAGGCTTAATACCAAATATTTATTAATTTTTTTAAAATTACAATACATGTTTAATTACTATGTGAACAGCATGCAACTTGTAGTTTTGGATTTGCATACATATAGAGCCGCACCGAGTCAAAAGCTATGATCAAGTTAAGAACAAATGTAAAGTTTTTCATTAAATATTGACTACTCTCTGCAAGCAAGAAATTACAAAGGGAAAAAATGGTAATGAATTGATGTTCATGCACTTTTTCAGTACGGTTAACCTTACGTTCTACATAATATGAAAGTGATAGACTATCAGTTTAATGTATAAATTCATTAATACAAAAAAAATCAAATTTTTTTTGTATTAAAATATTTTTTGAAAGAAAATTAATTCTTTTTAAAATATAGATGCTTTAAGACGCTAAATTTAACCATTTTTCTTTTTGTAAAAGAGAACTTAATTATAAAAATTTAAAATATGTGACTAAATTGGCTAAAAATCAACAAAACAAAACGGTCAAAGGTTATGGATGTTAAAAGGAACTCAACACTAAGAAGCACGAACAATTATGTCCACGTTTTAAATTACCAACTTTTATCGTACAGAAACTGATTTGTGTTCTCTCTCTGTTTTTTTCTTCAAGAAAAGAAGAAATGCCATTAATCTCATATACTCACAAAGAGCCATAGAGACATTACAAGAAACAGTGATTTTAGCGATTAATATTTTGGTCACTAAAACTCCTAAACATGATCATGAAAGGTCTAACGCAACGAACTAAAGTTTTTCGTGAACCCCGTTACTTTCGTTTCGTCAGTAAAAATCTTGTGCTCTGAAAAATAAAACTTATCGCGTTAGTCATTTTGCGATGAAAAAAACTGATCGCAAATGATTTTCACGATGAAAATAAAAGTTATATAACTGTTCTAGAACGATTATCATTATTTAGACACATTTTATATTTTAAATATAATTACGTCTACAATGGTAAAGAATCATTAAATATAACATTTTTCTATAAATAATAATTAATTGTAACAAATTACTTAAATTCAATAGTTTTTTCTATTTATATAGTTACTAGTTTTTCCTCTCTTTTATTATTTGTATCTGTCCCATCCTCTCTCTATCTCTTTTTGAATCTCTCTTCCAAATCTCTCTCCGTCTCCAAATCTCTCTACCCGCTTTTTTATTATTGTATTTGTTGAGAGAGAGAACTTTTGAAACTTTAAAAATTTAGTAGAGGGGAGAGAGAAAATATATAAAAATATTGGGAGAGTGTAGAGTGAAATTTTTTGAAACTTTTGAGAAATTTTTCTACACATTACAACAGTATATTTGTTATGTATTCTATGTAACACATATATATTTATATTGTTATATATGCCATGTATATTTATATATTATTTATGTATGCTAGATATTTTAGGACATCATTCATATGTATTTATTTATTATTGCTAGATATCTATATATACATGAACTCACGTTATATACACCCGTACATATAACATATATATTGTATATTACTTATTTATATTGGTTATATAGCGCTTTCCATGTATATTAGTATATTGCTTATATATGTTGAATACTTTATTACGTCACTCATATATATTTATTTATTATTGCTACATTATATATATATATATATATATATATATATATATATGTATACACTCACACACATTATATATACCGGTATATATATATATGTGTGTGTGTGTGTGTGTGTGTTATGTGTGTTATATCATATATATGTAAATATTATATGCATTACAACATATATATACCAACTTATATGTATATACTATATATATGTGTGTGTGTGTGTGTGTGTGTGTTATATGAGTTATATCATATATATATATATATGTAAATATTATATGCATTACAACACATTTACACCAACTTATATGTATATAATTTATATACCTATATGTATATTTATTATTTACAGTAGTATCAACACATAAGATTTTTGATCGTTCTAAATTTTTTTGAAAAATTACAGAGAGGTGACGAAATTGTTTTGAGATGGTTGAGAAAATTCTCAAAATTATGAGAGAGAAGAGATAGGGAGATTTTTAAAAAAAAAATATCTTATGAGAGAGTGAGAGTGAGAGGGAGATCCAGAGAGAGAGATTTTAGGAGAGGAGAGAGAAAACTCATGGATTTCACAGGGAGATCCACAGAGAGAGAATTTTGCTTCTATTTTGTGGGTCATAATAAATGACTATTTTTTTTATGATTATTTAAGGTGTAGAATATTTTTGTATTGTAGCACAGCAATTTGATTTCAACAGTAAAAATACAAAAAAATCTTAGAATTTAGACACTTTTTAAAATTTAATTATATATATGTCTCTAACTATCAATAAAAATCATATATAGCCGCTTTTCCATAAAATTTAATAGTTTTTCACTATTTGGTATGTTTTATCTTGCCCTTTCTTTAATAGTTTATGGTAGTTTTTATGGTAGAGAGAGATAAGGAGAGAGAATTTTGAGATTTTAAAATTTTAGGAGAAATAATAGATTTTTTTTAGAGTATTGGGAAAGAGAAAAGTGAAAATTCGTGAATTTTTTTAGATTTTTTCAACCAGCTATAATAGTATATATGTTATATATTGATTGCATATGTATTTATATTATTATGTGCCGTATATATTTATGTATTGTTTAGATATTGTACTACATTATATATATGTATGTGTTTTTTTTATTATTATTGCATTATATATAAATACACGCACACACTTATGTACCGTGTATACTGGAGCGGATCCAGAATTTTCGTTCAGGGGCACTTACAATATAAAATAAGATATCTATAAAAATAAAAAGTCTCAAGAATGAAATTATTTTCAATGTTCATTGTTACATTTATAACTGTCCTCAACGAGTTTTCATATTTTGAAATCATTGCATAATTGCCTCATTGTCAATATTATCAAATATATCTCTCTCAATGTATGCAATCAAGTTATCATTCATCCATTGATCACTCATATGACTGCGTAAACGATTCTTGATAATATTCATAGCAGAAAACACCCTCTCCACCGTAGCAGTTGCAACAGGTAGGATCAGTGACAACGTCAACAACAAGTACACGAACGGATAAACTTTGTCTTTTCTTGTCTAAAATATTTTCTGGGCAAGTTCATCAATCCCTTTTAATCCTGAGAACTAGATATCAGATCGCATATCCATAATGTAATTCTCAAGGTGATCTTCAAGTGTTGTGAGTGACACTGGAGAAAAATCTTTTGGATATAACTGAGCAAGACGAATAAGTTTTTGTTTATCAAAAGCAGAAAACCATCACTAATATTAGACATGCAACATAAAGAAGCAGTTATGTATTTGCCTAATTGAAATGACTGTTTAACTCTTGAAGTTGCATATCAATGACCATATAAAATATTTCAACTCGATAGTGATGTTGTGAACGTTATGTCTTTTTCTTCCTATAGTAAAAAGCATGTCATCCATGTTAGGAACTTTAATATCATGTTTATCACAAAATGAATAAGCTTGACTGAATAGAGAATCAAATCACGTTTCTGTCATCAAGTGTAGGTTTAATACAAAATCAAATGATTGAATTGTATTTGGTAGAACATTTGCTTCATAATTCTGACTAGAACTGGGTCCTTCTTTCTCAATTATCTCAAGTACATATGTTACAAATGGAAACACGGTAATTAGGCTGACCAAAGTACTATAATATGAGCACCAACGTGTATCACCGGCTTGCTTAAGACTAGTTTCTTGATTTAGTCATTGTCTACTAGAAATCTCATTACTATTTATAGCTTAAAAAATTGCAGCGGTATGTCTTTCACGAAGGATGTCATGATGTTTCATTGAACCTCCAACAATGTTCACCACCTTAGCTACCAAAGTAAAGAGAGATGTAATGACTACAAGAGCTAACTTAAGTTGATGGGAAAAGCAATGAATATAAAATGCACATTCATTTTCCATCAAAATTAGTGCTTTAAGGTCATTAAACGCACATTGCATATTAGTTTCCCCATCATAACATTGTCCCTGCAAGCTAGAGATGCTTAATCTATGTCGAGCAAAGAATTCATCAATAGCTTTCTTAAATGAGAGAGCATTGGTGTTAATGACATGAACAATACCTATAAAACTCTCAATTACATGACCATTATCCACATAACGTAATACGATACCCATTTGCTCCTTGGAAGATGTGTCATGAGATTCATCAATGAGAATAGAAAAGAGCTTGTCACCAATACTTTTAGTAATAGTACTTACAATCTTAGTCGAAATACAGTTCACATTATCATTTTGAATGTCATGTGCTATCAATTTCAGATTTTCTAGGACATTTTTTAGGGAAACAACTTTTATATCATTATCATGATCACATAACCATCGTATTCCCTAGTTCTTTGAATCTTCAGATTTGTCATGCCCACGAAATGGAAGCCCTTGTCATAAAAGGAACATGATACAATCAATCGATGCACATAATCGAGTTTGATATTCACTTCACGCTTGGTCTAATAAAATGATGTTGAGATGGATGCGTGAAAAGCTTAAAGAAAATGGGCGTGAAGAAATTAAGTTTATATATTTTTTGTAATAGGAACTCATTTAGGTTGAATTAGTTCTCTAGGCTCAAGAATACTGTGCAGCACACAAGCCCAAAAGAAGCCCAAAATACTATCATAAAATGGGCCCAGCAAAAATGCCTGAAAAGCTCAATGAAAAATTCAAGTAAAATTGATTTTAGGGGTCAAACTGGACGGACCGGTTTACACAGTAGGCAATTTTTTTCTGGTACTGTAAAAACCGTATCACTGGTTGAAACCAGACAGTCTGGTTTACACAATAGAAACGTTTTTCCTACGCACTACTGAAACTGGATGGACATGTTGAAATCGGACGAACCGGTTTGCCATTTTGGGAATAATCCCCTAAATTGTGCAGTGGTCCTTCGGCTTTCTCAAATTGGTTTTGATTGGAACCAGATGTATTTTTCCTATAAAAGTCGTCTCTCTCCCCCATTCGATTCACACAACTTCCAATACATTTCTCTCAATTCTCTCTATTATTTCTCACATCTCTCTTCGATATTCTTGAGCTTAGAATTGTTATATCTTCCTAAGTGAGGAAATTAGTTATGAGAAACGAAAAAATATTGTGAGAGAATTACTGTGAGCTTTCTGTAAGAGATTCGAAGATCTAGAAGTGTTGATCGTCAATGTTCATTGGGTACCACAAATCAACAAGAGGTGTAAAGGTTTAGTCTTCACCCGTAAGAAGATTGTAAGGAAGAAATCTTCAAGGGGGTTCCTTGAAACGTGGACGTATGGATAAGCTTTCCTTGAACCACGTAAAAACTCGTGTGTCATCTCTTACCCTACTCTTTTTAATTTCTGCATATTTCATTTATTGCACAATCATATTTATTTTTTTTTTTCATTTTTACGCTCAATTTATAATTGTGTTTCTCTTCCTAATTAGTTGAGTTGTTTTTATTTTTAATTGCATTATATTTTAAATTTGTATACATTCACCCAATTCACCCCCTCTTGGTTGTATACATTTACCCAATTCACCCCCCTCTTGGTTGTTTATACCGATCCATTAATTGGTATCAGAGCAAGGTTCACACTCCTTAAAAGATTTCACCGTCTTGAGTAAAATGGCAACCATGGGTGGATCTGTTGTTGAATGTCAATCTACTACTACACCACCTTTCTTTAATGGTAATAATTATAATTATTGGAAAGCTCGCATGAAAATATATGTTCAATCTATAGATTATAATCTATGGGATGTTATAGAAAATGGTTCGTATATACCATACAAAACTGTAGAAGGTAAGAATGTTGCTAAAGTTAGTAGTGAATGGAATGACGAAGATAAAAAGAAGATTTCATTAAATGCTAAAGCTATGAATGTGTTATATTGTGCCCTAGATCAAAATGAGTTTAATAGAATGTCTATTTATGCATCTGCTAAATAAATATGGTATATGCTTGAAGTTAGGCATGGGGGTACCAACTAAGTTAAAGAATCTAAGATAAGCATGCTCTTACATAATTATGAATGGTTTAAAATGAAAATGATGAATCTGTGCATGACATACTTACTCGATTTATTTATATTATTAATGGTCTCAAATCTCTTGAAAAAACTTATTCTAACATGAAAATGGTAAGGAAAATCCTTAGGTGTTTACTTAAGAATTGGGAAACTAAAGTTACAGTGATCTAAGAGGCCAAAGACTTAACACTGTGCCTTTCAAAGAACTCATTGGATCGTTGATGACACACAAGATAAGACTGAATGAAAATAAAGAAGAGACTCCTAAGAAGATGAGTATAACTCTAAAATCAACTTTAGAGCAATCTGACAATGAAAAAGATGACTATGACGAAGAAGATGATATAGCTCTTCTTACAAGACGTTTCAAACGCTTCCTAAATAGATGAAAGAGTACTTCAAGGAAATATGACAAGAAAGTATCGTGTGACGTACTCACATGTTATGAATGCAAGAAAGTTTGTCATATCAATGTCGATTGTCCAAACTTAGCCAATGCTCCTGAACAATTCAAACGAAGAGCATTCAAAGCAACTTGGGATGAGACCGACGAAAGTGACATCGAAGAGGATAAAGAGGAAGTAGCAAACATTTATTTCATGGCTTTGGAAGATGAGGTAAGTTCTTCTAAATCAATTTTAAATAGTAAGCCTAGCTATGATGATCTTGAATTAGCTTTTGAAGAACTTTTTGGAGAATTTTAAAAACTGCAAATGAAAAAGAAAATTATGAAAAATGGATTTACAAAACTCCAAGAAGAAAATGAATATCTGAAAAATGAAAAATAGAAAATCAAAGCTACTCTACATGTGATAAAGAGATCTCGTGAAAAGTAAAACAAAAGTGTTTTTGGAAATCAAAGATATGCCTCTGATAAAAGAGGATTATGATATACCTCTTTTCAAAATCAAGGAAATAAAAGTGTTTTTGTAAACCTAAACAAACTCACACTCACACGACCTTTTATAGTTTGTCATTACTGTAGGATTAGAGGGCATAAGAGTCCATCATATTTTTGTAAACAATGAGACACGTGGAGTCCATTGTACACTAACCATCAAGGACCCAAAAAGATTTGGATACCAAAAATCAATTTTTAAATTTATGTGCTATAGTTACCACCTAACAAAGATGACAAATGATACATTGATAGTGGATGCTCAAGACACATAACTGATGATGAGACAAAACTTACCAAAATTATCCGAAAGAAAGGACACATCACTTTTGGAGACAATAAGAGAGCAACGATCATCGGTATTTCCCCTACTATAGGTAAGATTTTATTAATTGATGGGTTGAAACATAACTTACTTAGCATTAGTCAATTGTGTGACAAAATTTACATAGTTATTTTTTAAAAAGATTTTTGTCTCATTTTGATAAAGTAACCAACAAAATTTTATTTGTTGGATAAAAGGATCAGAATGTCTACGCCATAGATCGATTAGACTTTCAAAACCATAGTGGAAAATCTTTTCTTGTTTTTGAAAATGATAGTTGGTTATTGCATCGAAGACTTCGGCTTGCTAAAATGGCATCAAAGACTTGGGCATGTTAACATGGATTTATGTTCAAAACTTTCAAAAAATGATATTGTTAAAGGTCTTCCAAAAATCATTTTTGAAAAAGATAAGATTCGTGATGCATGTCAAATGGGTAAACAAGTCAAAAGTTCTTTCACATCAAAACATGTAGCGTCAACCACTAGACCTATACAATTACTTCACATGGGCTTATTTGGTCCTTCCAAAACTACAAGTCTTGGAGGTAAACAAACACCACACATTTGTCAACAATATTTCTAAAAAATAATGATGAAACTTTTAAAGAGTTTAGAAAATTCAGCAAACGTATTCAAAATAAAAAAGGTTTCATGAGTTCAACAATTAGAAGTGATCATGGTGGTGAGTTTGAAAATAAAGATTTTGAATATTTTTGCAATGAACATGGTTTTTTTCATAAACTTTCTTCTTCTAGAACCCCTCAACAAAATGATGTTGTTGAGAGGAAAAATACATCCCTACAAGAATTGACAAGAATGATGTTAAATGAACATGGCTTACACACTTATTTTTGGGCTGAAGTTGTTATCACATCTTGCTACATTATAAATCGCGTTTATATTTGTCATTTATTGAACAAAACGCTTTATGAACTCTTCAATGAAAAAATTCCAAATATTCCTTATTTCAAGGTTTTTGGATGCAAATGTTTTATTTTAAATAATAAAGATAATCTTGGTAAATTTGATTCAAAATCTGATATATGAATCTTCTTAGGATATTCAACTTCTAGTAAAACATATAGGGTTTATAATAAAAGAACACAAGTAGTGGAAGAATCAATGCATATAGTTTTTTTTTATGAATTTAAACCTTCTAATGCATCTCTTGATCAATTAGATGAAACGATTAAAAGCATAGAGGAATTAGATATCAATAAAGAATCTGCTGAGATTCCACAAGGGGTGGCTAAAGAAGAGGAAAATCAACTTCCAAAATATTGGACATTCGTAAAAGATTATCCTCAAGAGCTCATCGTAGGTGACATCACAAAGGGAGTAACAACTAAAGCTTCTCTTTAAAGTATAGGTAATGTTGCTTTTATCTCTCAGTTAGAACCTAAAAAATTTTAGATGCTAAAAAATATGTATAATGGATAATTTCCATGCAAGAGGAGCTAAATCAATTTGAACGAAATGAGGTATGAGAACTTGTTCCTAGACCAATAAATAAAATTGTAATAAGTACAAAATAGGTATTTAGAGATAAAGTAGACGATAATAGAATTGTATTTAGGAATAAAGCTAGATTAGTAGCTCAAGGTTACAATCACCAAGAAGGGATAGATTTTGACGAAACGTTTGCTCCTATTGCTAGACTAGAATCAAATCGAATTCTCTTAGCCTTTGGATGTTTTAAAAATTTCATTTTACATCAAATGGATGTCAATAGTGCCTTTTGTCGAACAACCTCCTGGTTTTCAAAGCTTAAAATTTTCAAATCACGTGTATAAACTTAAAAATGGTTTCTATAGCTTAGAGCGAGCTCCTAAAGCTTGGTATGAAAGGCTAAACGAATTTCTTATTGGTGATAGTTTTAGCATCAGTAAAATAGACAACACCCTTTTTATAAAATCAAAAGGAAAAGATATTTTAATCGTTCAAATTTATGTAGACGATATTATTTTTGGTTCTGCTTACAATCATCTGTGCAAGAATTTTGGTAACTCAATGAGCAAGGAATTTGAGATGAGTCGATGGGAGAGCTAAACTTCTTTCTTGGACTTCAAATAAACAAATGAACAATGGTATCTTCAAAAGCCAAGAGAAGTACACAACGGACATACTCAAGAAGTTTAGAATGGAGAATGTAAAATCAAGCAACACGCCCATGAGCACTACCACATAGCTCGATGAGGACGAGAAAGGTAAAAGTATAGACATAACAAAATATTGGTGCTTGTTTGTTTGTGTGCATGTTTTCAAACTTGTCCTAAAGAATCACATATGTGTGCCATTAAAAGAATTTTTAAATATCTGCATAAAATATGTATCTTTTGAGCTAGTTGGTTATTCTAATTCTGATTTTGCCGGTAGCTTAACAAATAGAAAGAGTAAAAGTGGCACTTGTCCATTCTTAAAACATCCGCTTGTCTCGTGATTAAGTAAGAAGCAAAATTTGGTATCCTTGTCAACTGCTGAAGTTGAATATATTTTGGCCAGCAGCTGTTTCGCTCAAATTTTGTGGATGAAACAAACTTGAAGTGACCTTGGCTTAGATTTTAAAAATATTCCTATTCGTTGTGATAACATTAGTACCATAATAATTTCTAAAATCCCTATTTTGCACTCACGTACAAAACATATTGATCTTAGACATCATTTTCTTTGTGATCATGCGTAAAAATGAGATATATCACTTGAGTTTGTAGACACATTAAACCAACTTACTGACATTTTTACAAAATCATTAAGTGTTGAAAGTTTTTGCAAAAATAGACTTGCATTAGCAAATATGGAATAATTTGCTTTTATTTGCGATCATACAATCTAATGTATAATTTGTAAATAAATATCAAATTATAGTCATATGTGCATCAAAGGAGTTGGTTGAAGTGAAAAATTCTATAGGCAAAATGAGGATGTGGGAGCAATTTTGAATATTGGAAAAATGTAGTTAAGATTTAGGTTAAAAGTGAAAAAGGGAGAAAGTTTTGGGCAAAATTGGAATTCTTGTGAACCGATCTTAATTCGGTAAAAGGGTTGCTACTGTAGCAACCGGATGGGCCGGTTTGCACGGTAGCCTTAAAATGTGTGACATTAACCCTATTTTTAAAAACCCCTATTTCCTTCTCCTTCCGCATCCCTTCTCATTGCTTCCGGTTCCAAAACAGTACCCTACCCAAACTGGAAGTAAACCCATCTCAATTTTTTTTCAGACCGAAACTTCCTTCCACTGTTTCTACTATGCTTCCTAGACCGAACTCAACCTCAAGAATCCCTTACTCTCTTTCCCACTAGTTCCACTACAACCATCATTTCACCTTGTGTCATGATGACTAAAGGAGACAAAGACAAACAGATTGGTGCTTCAAATGCAGAGAGGTAGTTGTTTTTGGATGAAGACTGTGAAACTCATATTAATTAGTATGTTCCATGAAGCATCTCTATGTGGTCATCTGATTAAGTATTCTGATCTTGAGGGACTGCAAACCCATGACTCTCTAGATAGAATGAGCTGGAAAAAATATTTTGGATATGCATGTTAGGATTTTTCCAAGGCTTGTTTGATTATATTATGTGGATCTGTCAGTTGAGCATGATCCATACACTATAAAGAGCTATGTTGTTGATACATCCATTACTTTGGATGATATGACGTTGAGTCATAGTTTTGGTACCATGTTATGGTCTAGCCTTTATCATACATCAAGTTGGCCTCGAGTTGAAAGTTTTGATCCATGAGAGGCTGTGCGAATAGTATGTGATAGACATAATATTCAAATTGTGTCTCGCCCTTTGATTGGTCACCTGCCCGTTGAAGCAAAAATTCTTCACCATATTATTTCACACACTTTTCTCCCTCGAGGTGGTAATAGAGATGAGGTAAATTATTTTGAAGTTTATCTTATTTTAAAGAAATTAAAAGGGGAGAATGTGAATATCCGCTACTTGATGCTGAGGTACATAGAAAAATGATGTTCATAACGTTCAATGGTCTCTTCTTTATAGAATATGGCTCACAACTTTTTTTAAGCATTTTGGTATTGATCTAAGTGAGGAGGAGTTTATTGAGCTGAAAAAGTCTGATCTTGAAATGAAACAATCATTATAAAATATGCATATATAGAAGCTTAACAGATTGTGGGTGCAGACAAATCAAGCTGCTAATGAAGATCTTGATCCACCTCCCGCTACTATTCTTCATACTAAGTTTACCCTTTATGATTTTTTTGTTGACAATGCTCCTCATGACCTGCCTCAGCCTTCGTACCCTGCCTCCACTCATCCAAGAGTATCGTCCCATGCCTCAGGAGCTGACATGCACATACTTGAGTAGCTGCATCATAAAATCGATGCTCTTACTGCATAACAGAATTAAATATGCCATGATCTGTCTCAGTTACGTCAAGAACAGCTTGCTCACTACATGTCCATCATATGTGCCTTGCATAGTTCTCCATCTCCTTCTTCGAGCAATGCATAAATTTTCAATCATTTTCCTGCATATCCATATTTATCTTGTGTTCTAATGTTTTTATAATGACAAAGGTGGAGAAAGACTTATGGTTTATATCATGTCCATTGTCTCTTATTTCCTTTATGCTATTTTTTTCATGGCATGTATTTAGGGGGAGTGAATATGTGGCAGGTAGTTATGAGAGAATGTATTCAGGGAGAGTAATCTTAATTATATTACATATATTTTAGTGGATGTCTTTCATTATTTACATGTCTATTACATTGTTTACATGCTTTATTGCACTTGATTTCCTTTATGTTACTTAATGATTTGTCATCATAAAAAAGGGGAGATTATTGACACAGTTATTCTATAATGAATTTTGATGATAGCAAATCATTAAGATACTATTAATATGTTTAAATCAAGTGTACAAAGATAAAATGATGTTGAGATGGATGCATGAAAAGCTTGAAGAAAAATGGGCGTGAAGAAATTAAGTTTATATATTTTTTCTAATAGGAACTCTTTTGGGTTGGTTTAATTCCTCTAGGCCAATAATACTGTCCAGTACACCTAGCCCAAAAGAAGCCCAAAATAATGTCCTAAAATAAGCCCAACAAAAATGCCCGAAAAGCCCAATGAAAAATTCAAGTAAAATTGATTTTAGGGGTCAAACCGGACGGACCAGTTTACACAGTAGGCAACTTTTTATCATTATTGTACAAACTGAATCCACCAGTTAAAACCGGACAATCTGATTTACACAGTAGGAATGTTTTTCCTCTTCATTGTTGAAACCGGACGAACCATTTTGTCATTTTGGGAATAATCCTCCAAATTGTGCAGCAGTCCTTCCAGTTTCTTAAACCATTTTGAACCAGACTCAGATGCATTTTTCCTTATAAAAATCATTCCTCTCCCCTATTCGATTCACACAACTTCCAATACATTTCTCACAATTCTCTCGATTATTTCTCACATCCCTATTCGACATTCTTGAGCTTAGAGTTGTTATATTTTCCTAAGTGAGGGCATTAGTCGTGGGAAAAGAAAAAATATTGTGAGAGAAATACTGTGAGCTTTTTGTAAGAGTTTCAAATATCTCGAAATGCTGATTGTCAAGGTTTGTTTGGTACCACAAAGCAACAAGAGTTGTAATGTTTAGTCTTCACTCGTAAGAAGTTCGTTAGGAAGAAATCTTCAAGAGGGCTTCTTGAAACATTGACGTAGGGATAAACTTTCTAGAACCACGTAAAAACTCATGTGTCATCTCTCTTACCCTACTCTTTTTAATTTCTACATATTTCATTTATTGCACAATAATATTGCTTTACTATTTTTTACGCAAAATTTATAGTTATGCTTCTCTTCCTAATTCTTCCCAATTAATTGAGTTGTTATAATTTTAATTGCATTATATTTTAAATTTATACACATTCAGCCGATTCACTCTCCTCTCGATTACAGATCCTTCTAAGTTCATCTAATCTAGATATGAACATTACTCCTCATGATAAACATTCTAACAAGAGTAGATTTGTACCTAGTTCTATTGGGTAAATTTTGGATTTACTTCATTCTTTCCTACTATCCATAATTCCAATGATGAAAAGTCTGTAAAGCCTACTTTTTGTGCATTAAATAAGTCCGAATCAATGCAAAGTATCATGTAAGATCTAATAAACTTTATAAGTTCAGTTCTGCAGACAAAATTACTTGCAGTAGTGATATAAGTATTCATTTCATTTTAAAAATTCATGTGCATATTCTGCTGATTTTTTCCCAACATTCTTGGTCTCATGCACATTGTCAGAATGGTCAGGTAGAACGAAAGTATAGACGTATAATTGATACTAATTTTACTTTATGTTCACAATCTACTGTTTACAGGCTTGCTTTCAATACGGTAACTTATCTCATTAACCCCTTGCCTAAATCTGTTTTTAATGGTCACTTACCATTGGGTCAGTATCCATTTCATCAATTGATTGATCTTTGTCTAGATTATAATTAACTGTACATATCTAAGTTGTGTGTATCCCTTGGTTTTTCGGACGATCATAAGGGATGTGCATATGCTGGCATCCTTTTGGTATAATTAAATAGCAAAACATATTACTTTTAATGAGTTATTTTCTTAGGCACATGGTTTATCATTTTCTTATTAGCTGCTTGTAATGGGTTTTTTTCGGTATGGAGAATCGTTTACAAACAAATGATAAAGATCATAATTAAAAAAGAGAAAGAGAGAACAAATGCACTATTATTTACGTAAAAAACCCTTAAAAGGGAAAAAATCATGGGGAGATTATTGATATTCACTTATATAAAGGATTTTACATAACTGTTGATGGGAGAAGAGAATAAGGGAAGTGCCTTTAGTTGAGGTTTTCTTAGGTCCTCTCTCTTTTTACATGAGCTTGTACTTATAAGCCTTACAATAATAATAATAATAATAATAATAATAATAATAATAATAATAATAATAATAATAGTAAAAAGGAAGGGGATGATCACATTCCTTATGTTTTCGGCTGATGGGATTGCTTTCAACCGTTTTGTCCTCTGCAACTTAATCAGTCATAGTCATTTGGTAGTTCCTCGTGGTTCAGGCCAATCAATCACAACCACTTGACCGTCAGTTTGAACCCTCTTTTCCATTCTGATATTCTGTCATGTCTATGAGGTAATGATTCCTCATTTTTGAGATGTCAGTTCTCGTTCTGGAATTGATGATCTCTCGTTCTCAAAATGTCGGTTCTTGTTCTGTAAGCGATAATCTCCCGTTCTCGAGACGTCTGTTCTCGTTCTATTGTTCTTTCTCATTCTGAGAGTGATGGTCCCCCATTCCAGGAGTGATGGTCGCCCGTCCCAGAAATGATATTCACCCATTCCAGAAGCGATAGTCACTCGTTCCAGAAGCGATTCTCCCCCTATTCTAGAAGTGATGGTTCCTCGCTTCAACATTCTTTCTGTACACGTGTATTGGGTGGTTTTTTACCTGTTCATTGCCAAACCCTCGAGTCAGTATTGCATACAACCTGTCTTACCTTCATTTTTCTTCCACTCGTTACATTAACTTTGCAACACAAAGAGTAAGTAGTTCAGTGGTACCAACTTCAACAAGTTCATCAATCATTCTTCATTTAAGATCTTTTGAGGCAGCTTCATCCCGTTCTCACTTGAGAACTGATCAAAATGATACTTATGATTCCCCTACCACTTCTAACAATAGGAGTCTGCCTCCCTCAGAATAAATTGCACCTATTGCTCCAATTGTATCACATTATCCAAAGTAAACAAGATCCAACAGTTGTATTGTGAAACCAAAAGTATATAAAGCATCTACCACTAACGTGGAACATACTTCTACTGTAATAGCTTACATGAAAAAGGGTTATGCAAGAAGAGTTCATTGCCTTTAAGGTCTTAAGATGTCCGAATATATATAAATTCATGACTTACTCTCTACTCACAACATAGTTGTTTGAAAACCATGCCCTACCCAACAACTCCCTTATAGAAAATTGACTTTTCATTCTAGTGAAGTTTTATATGATATTACTAAATATAGGAGTCTTATTAGAGATCTACTACATCTAACCATCACTAGACTTGTCACAGTTAGCAAACTTAGTCAGCTTCTTCATCAATCAATTAATGTTCATCGACATAGTTGTAAAAGATTATGATGTATCTAAAAAGTGTTGGATCTTTAATCCAACATTGGACTTATATGTGAATATTATGCATTGCTGACGGTCAAATTAGTATAAATCTAATTAAAAGTGATCAACTAAGATTTTAGATAATTGAGGTTTTAATGTATCTGATAGGTTATGGATCCTTCAATGTGTAGAGATTTTAAGGTAATTTCTATTTTTATGATGAGCTGAAATAGAAATACCAAAAGATAAATTATCTATAATTGGTTATGGTCCCCAGGTCACGTGATTAAGGAAAACCATTCTATTCTTCCTAATGTCCCATTGTTAGAGAGAAAACATAGATGCTTAATCAAATGGGACTCTTTGATAGAGAATCGTGTAGATCTGAAAAGCCAACCGCTCAGTTCTAAATCACGATCTACTATTATGGATTCAGGTACACTTCCGCTTTACTGCTAATTGATTCTTGAATCATGGAACATGAGTTCTTAGGATTTACTAAGATATAGTTTATATCGATAATGATTCTTTATTTAACAAGTGGTATCAAAATCATTTATGTTGAATAATAGAAAATCAACTTTCTAAGTTTAGATCCATGATTATACGTGTTTATGTGACTATATTTAGAGTTTCTGAATTCGATAATTTTTTGATAAATTATTGGATTTAAAAAATGGTTATATTCTTTTTCGGTGTTTTTTCTTATGGATTTAGATTCACACTACTAGCCATCAATGTTGATGGCCGACTATGGAAAGACATCGGCGCGGCATCCCTGAGGCTACGCCGGGAAGGAAAAATTGCGGCCTAACCACGGCTATGGTGAAAATTCGTGGCATGGTCTCAGCTATGGTGAATATTGCGGCCACTGGCCACAACTATAGAGAGAATCAAGGCCAGTGGCCGATAATGGAGTCGCAGTCGTTTGGTCACGGCAGGTGGGAGAACCACGACATTCTCTTGTAAGGATAAGGTGAAACCCTAGGGTGAGATTTCACATGATCATGGGCCAACCCAATTGGCCCATGAACAATGGGATAAGCTGTGGGCTTCTTCAGCCCACAGCTGAAAGTATATATAAAAAACAATGAAAATGAGGGTTGTGGGCTTCGCCCACAGCCATTAGGGATGGGCTGTGGGCTTACCCAAAGTTACTAAGGAAGGCTCGGATCCCGGCCCTTACATTATTTTAAAATTATTTTAATCTGATTTTAAAGTTTTTTTAATTAAATTAATTTAGGATTAATTTTACTAATCAATTTATATTTTTTAAAATTAATTTTAAGGATAGTAAAATTAATTTTAATTTAAGGATTTTCAAGTAAATTATTTTGATTATTTTCATATTTTGGTTAAAATAATTTCAAAACAATTTTTAAGGATTATCAAATAATTTGACGATAACTTATGTGAATATTAACCGACCCAAATGAATGAAAATATTTGACAGAATTACATATGCTTCTATGATATTAAATATATGATGATTATTCGATTTTACATGTGAACAATAAATTGACCCAAATGAAGGTTTTTTGTTCGATATGTTCTTTATCATCAGTGTTTGATTACTACACCAATGCATCACTTTCAAGTTAATAATTTTAGCCAAAGTCAAAATATCAATGGAGTGTCCGATGTCTTAAGATGAGGTTTACTTTTATTTGAATTTATTATTGTTATTTGGGATTCATGTGAGCTTGTAGGCTGGTTAATTATTCTCTATCAAGTTATTACTCTAGTTAATGCCACCATCAAGTAAATAAAGTATTAAATTGTTCAAAGTTCAAGACTTAGAAAGATAATCCCTTGATAGTTCTTGGAGTTATGGATCTTGATCTTGCATTAAGGATTAATTATCCTTGATCTCTTAAGGATAAATGTACCTTTGATGAAAGGAGGGATATGGAAAGGTGGGAGAAATCAAAACACATGTGTATGCTGATCATAAAAAATGTCATTCCAAAAACATTGAATGACATTGTATCTGAAAAGATAACTGTTGTTAAGGATTTTCTTGTAGATATTGAAAAGAGGTTTGTTAAGAATGAAAAAATAGATAATGATACGCTATTGGCAAATCTAATTTCGATGAGGTATAAGGGTAAATGCAACATCAGATAATACATTATGAAAATGTCTCACATTGTTTCAAGGTTGAAAGAACTTAGGCTTGACCTCTTTAAGGACTTGCTGGTGTGTCTAGTTTTAATAAAGAACAATTTAGACAGATTAAGGTGAGTGTAATTGTTAGAAAGAGACTTAGTCTCTAAATGAGCTCATCTCATACTGTGTTTAGAAAGAGGAAAGAATGAAACTTGATAAGACGAAATGGTAGCTGCACATATAGCACCACACAAGAAACAACAAAAGGAATCGGTTGACTCAGAAAATAATAATTGTTAATTCTGTGGAGCTGAAGAGCATAAGAAGAAGCAATACACCAATTATCACGCTTGGCATGATAATAAATATGTGCTTCTTAATTTGGTTTGTTTTGAGGTTAATTTAATTTTGATTTATAGACATACGTGGTGGATAGATTTTACTGCAACAACTCGCATCAGTGTATCTATACAAGGTTGCTTCACTTGCTGAAGGCCAAGTGATGTTGAAAGATACATCTATCTGGGTAGTGGCAAGAAGGTTGAAATTGAGGCGATAAGGAAATTTACATTATTGTTAAAGATTGGATTTTATTCAAATCATAATGAAACATTTATTGTACCATCTTTTAGATGGAATTTGAGTCTTGCATCTATTTTGGATAAAGTTGGTTATGGTTGTTCATTTGGAGATGAAAACTAAGGGTTCTTGATGGCTTACACGAGGTTTCCTTATATATATATATATATATTATACTCTCCTATGTTTGTATTCGCAGGCCCTTTCTTCAATTCAATTAGATATTAATGTAAATGAACCATAAATATGTAGCCTTATCCCTAATAGATTGACCCATATTTAGTGATTCAAATTTGGTTGGTTCAAGTTATTTGCCAGGCTACGATAATCTTTATATACTTGTTACAATTACTTCAATTAAAGAATCTATGCAAGTAAGTACACGAGATACTAAAAGAAAATTAACCCGTGAGAATTCGGTTGGGTTATGGTACAAGATATTAGGTCATGTCTCCATACGGAGAAAAGATGGACTTGTGTCAGATGAAGTTCTCAGTGCCTTAGATTTCAAAGATTTTGACGTTTATGTTAATTGCATAAAGGGTGGTAAAAAACTGATAAAAAGATATTTGAAGTAAATAGGACTCAGGACATCTTAGAACTTATTCATACAGATATTTGTGGGGCCATTCTCTTCGGTTGCATGAAATGGTTAACAATACTTTATAACATTGATAAACGATTATTCTAGATATGACTATACATATCTCGTTCATGAAAATTCATAGTTATTGGACGTGTTCAAATAATTTTAAGGCTGAAGTTGAGAATTAACTCAATAAAATGATTAAAAGTGTCAGATCTAATCGTGGTGGTGAAAACTATGACAGATATGCCGATTCAGGTGAATAACGTCCAGTACCGTTTGCTAAATTTCTAGAGTAATGTGGTATCGTCCCACAGTACAGTATGTCAGGTTTACCCATTATGAATGGTGTTACTATTGGTCGTCGCAACGCGTGCGTGGCGGAAGCGTGGAGGCATGTGATCTTTTAAAAAATTAAACTGTTAATAAAAATTGAATATTTTATTAAAACAAAACTTACGCAACGCCACGATAACCAAATAAAAACTTTTATTGAAACTCTTTTTTAATTATTCAGGATCATTTATATATTTATAAGTTAAATCTATAACATACAAGGTTAAGAATCATATACTTCTTGTAGTCTATATCAAGTGTCCTTGTAAAAACTGATCGATCCTCTATCCCCACGAAATCGTTCCAACGATCAGTAGACTTTGATATCCACACCAAGATCTTCCAAGTCAATCCTCAACGCACTAGAATGTGTGTGGCCACGTAGAATATTACAAGACACTTATTGTCTCTAGATGTTCTCAACACATGAGATCTAAAAATTTATTAAGAATGATTTTAGTAAGACGATTCTCTAAAAGAATGTGATGATTATTCTTTTAGAGATTTGACTAACGTTAAATCACATAAGAAAATATCTCTGACACCAATCGTGTTCTCCATTCAACTCTTGATTGACGAACTGATGATTTGATCAACTGATTCTCAATTCTTCTTTCAACAAAAAGCCATTATAATAATTTTTGTATATATTTTAGATAATGATGTATCAGATTTTTAGGGATAAACTAAAATAATATTTAATTATAAAATTATCAATTCTAGTGGGACCCACTACAATTGTGCACAATTACAGTGCCACATGGTCATATGTAGATTAGTCTAAATCCTGAGTAGTCATGAACTCCTATGCATGTCTACTAGAACTTTTGATTCACTCGTTAAAGTTTGTTTTTAAAACAGGCTAGTGACTTTTGTTTTGGAGATTTAGTGACATGTATGGTTAGGATCATGATCTTACAAGATTTGAAATACAAGCTTTCCTAACAGATCGTATATTGATTCTTTTAAGTGTTAATTCTGAAACTAAATGGTTATTGAGCTCAAATTTATAATATGATTATAAATTGACCATTCACTAGTGAATCGATAGTACTTAAGGATCAAAAGGTAATTAGAAGGGTGAAATAATAATTTTGACCAGCTCTAATTTACGAATCAATAATTGAAGAAAAGAACTACTTGAAATGATTGTATCAATGGACTACACGAGAATACTCTATAAATACATTTTGTAATCACTAAGAGTGCAATTCCATATTTATAGTAGAATAATAATAGAATTAATAAATAAATTATTTAATTAAAGAATTTAAATAATAATCTGATTTATTAGAGCTTAGGATTATGAGTCCATGATTCCTAAGTAACATCTGCACTACATAGTCTAGGGTGTGAATATTTTAGGACATGAGAAATGGACTAATTTGCAAAAGAAAGTATAATTATTGAGGCAAGTATATAATTATGTATGATTAGTTAATTAATTGAATTATTTAATGTAATTTTTGGAAATTATCATTAAAAAATAATATCAATTAATTTTGTATTAATCGATAAGTGAGACAAACTATCTAATTCATGAAATTAGATAATGCTTAATTATTATGAGATAATAATTTAAAATTTGAACCAACTAAATATGTTGTTTGAACTAACTGATAAGCTACTTGATAGGGATTGAATAAGTTGATTTTTGAATTAAATAATATCTAGATATCTATCTGATTAAAATAAATAATAAATTTACAGAAATTGTTACGTGACATGTTGGACTATCACATGTCAATCACCGATTTTGAATCAAAGATTGACATAGGTTACTATAATGCCATGTGGTATTATAGTGGGACGTGGTGTCCTGTAGTGTCATGTGGCACTGCAGTGTTGTACAATTATTATAGATCCCACTTTAATTGCACATTTATATTTTATTTCTAAAAAATATGATATACCATTATCTAAAAAATATATTGATATTATTCTATATTACTTTAGTGTGCTAACAACACAGTTGCAATCATGTGAGAAACTCTATGAGATTAAAAGTTAATCAAAAAGCTCTATGAAAAACTTTTAGTTATTATTTTATTCTAGTTTTGTCTCACAAATTAATTAGTCTTCAAAATTTCTAGACCTCATGTGCTGTGTACATCTAGAGACAAAAAAGTGATATTGATATATTTTATGTGCCCACACACGTCCTAGTGTGTTTGGGGATTGACTTGAAAAATCGTGGTTTGGATCTTGAAGTCTATCATTTATGGGAAGTAAGATCGTTGTATTGCAATGACACTTGACTCGACTATAAGAGGTATATTTTATATCCATGTATATATTTGATATGATATATAAATATATAATGGATCCAATCTGAAAAATGTTTTTCAATTAAAAAGTTTTCATCTTTCAGCTCTGCGATGATGTGATCGTTTATCATTTTAATTTTTTTTTTAAAATACCACCACACCTTCCGCCACGTGTCGCCCCAAATTCCAACAGATATTCCCGCAGGTGTTATTAGTATTGATCAGGACTTCATTCCTGACATTGCTAATTACATAACACATCAAGGCAATATCGAAAAACCTCATGTTCAACTTGTTCTAGAAGAACAAACTCTAGCACATCAAGAACTTATACCATTAAGGAGATCCATTAGAGAGTGAAGAAGTGCAGTGTCAGACGATTATATTGTATTTCTTCAAGAACATGAGGTAGACATTAGAGCGATGAAAGATGACCCGATCAACTTCCATCAAGCCATTGAAAGTTCTAACTCTCAGAAGTGGATCGATGCCATGAGTGAGGTGATAAAGTCCATGAAGGACAATGATGTGTGGGATCTTGTCCCATTACCAGAAGGTGCGAAACTCATTGGTTGCCAATGGAATTTTAAGACCAAGAGAGATTCAAAAAGTAATGTGAAAAGATACAAGGCTTATCTTGTAGCAAAGAGCTTTACATAGAAGAAAGACATTGAGTATAAAGAAACGTTCTCTCTGGTTTCTACAAAAGAATCTTTCAGGATTATAATGCCATTGGTGGTGCATTTCAATCTTAAGCTACATCATATGGATGTAAAGATGACGTTTCTCAATGGTGACATTGAAGAGACGATTTGTATGGTGAAACTAGAAAACTTTGTGTGGGGAGGCCCAAAGAAAATAGTTTGCAAACTTAAGAAATTCATCTATGGACTCAAGTAGGAATCTCAACAATGGTATTTTAAGTTTCATCAGGTGGCCATTTCGTTCGATTTTGAGATGAATTTGGTCGATGATTGTATATACCATAAGTTCTATAGGAGCAAGCATATTTTTTTAATTTTATATGTGGATGATATTTCACTTGCTAGCAACGATGTAGGCTTATTGCACGACACTAAGAGATTTTTAGCTAAGAACTTTGAGATGAAAGTTCTTGGTGACGCCTCTTTTATATTAGGGATCCAAATAGATCGCGATCGTCCTCGGGGTATTCTTGGATTATCATAAAAGAGCTATATTGAAAAGGTTCTCAAAATATTTGACATACAAGATTGTAAACCAGGTGATGCCCCTGTGGCTAAGAGAGACGAGTTTAATCTCAAACAAAGCCCTAAGAATGATTTTGAGGAAAAAAAATGCAGAAGATTCCCTATGCCTCAGTAGTACGGAGTATGATTTATGCTTAGGTTTGTATACGTTTGGATATTGCGTACGTGACTGGGATGTTGGATAGATATTTAAGTAATTCAAGCATCAACCATTGGAAAGCAACTAAACGGGTCTTATAGTACCTATAGAGAATAAAAGAATACTTGCTCACTTATCGCATATTGATTCATATTTAGATCATTAGGTATATTGAATCTGATTTTGCTGGATGCAAAGATAACAGGTTATGAGACATCCAATCATGGAATATGGCTGCATAATTTTGTCACATGGCTGCGGATAGTGGATAGTTTTGAGATACCACTCAAGTTATTTTGTGACAATAATTCAGCAGCCCCCTATCTAATAACAACTGTAGCTCTACAAAGTGAAGGTACATAGAAATCAAGTTCCTGGTTGCTAAGGAAAAAGTTTAGAGTGAACAGTTGTCTATAGAGCATGTCGGAACAAACTCCATTGTGGATTCGCTTACCAAGGGATTGACACCCAAACAGTTTCATGAACACACTGCTCTTATGAGTGTCATATCGGTTGATGATATTCAAATTTAGTGGGAGTTTGTGATTTTGAATGCTCTTATTTATAGACATATTTTTAGTTATTTCATTTTATGGATATTTTAAGGTAAAATCTGCAAAAATAAAGTTTTAGCTAATTCACACTTTGATTCTAGTATGATTTGATCTTAATAAGGTTTACGGAGGATTGGTTGGAAATAGGCATGTTAGGATCACATTACATTGAATTTCTATGCTACGCATCCACATCATAATCCATGTCATTCAGTTGTATTGACATACGTGATCATTGATGGGTTGAGTTATGATTGATGTAACGAATGCCGCTCTGATCCTATGTTGGTATGATTGATGAATCTGATTTGTTATAGATACATTTTCGTAATGATAGCAAGTTGAGCTCGTTTGGTTATGTTTGCAAAGCATAATTATAAGATTATACATATAGTCTAAGTGGGAGATTATTGGATCCTTAATTCAATATTGGACTTAAATATGAATAATTATGCATTGTTGATTGTCAAATAAGTATAAACCCAATTAAAAGTGATCAACTAAGATTTTAGATAATTGAGGTTTTAATGTATCTGACATGTTGTGGACCTTTAAATTAGAGGTGAACACGGTTTGGTTTGGTTAGTGGGCTAAGATCAAACCGGACCCAGCCGAACTGTGAATGTCAAAATAACCAAACTGAACCAAAGCTGTGAGTTTCTATTCGGTTCGGTTCTTCAGTTCAATATTAGTAATTAAAAAATAAATTTTAAATGGTATTATTGAAAAAATCAAAGTTTTGTATTGATTCAGTTTGGTTCGGTTCGGTTCGATATTGAAATTATATATAGAAATAAAATAATAATATGAATTTAATGTTTCGGTTCGGTTAGGTTCTATCAAACCGAACGCAGGGCCATAAAGAACCGACCGAACTGACCATTTTCGATTCGGTTTGGTTTGATTTTGAACACCCCTACCTTTAATGTGTAGAGACTTCAGGGTAATTCTATTTTTATGATGTACTAAAATAGAATATCAAAAAATAAATTATCTATAATTGGTTATGGTCCCATGGCCACACGATTAAGTGCAACTATTATATTCTCCCTAATATCTCATCGTTAGAGAGAAAATAGAGAGACTTAATCAAAAGAGACTGTCGGATAGAAAATCGTGTAGATCTGGAAAGCCAACCGCTCGGCTCTAAATCATGATATACTGTTATGGATTCAGGTACGCTTCTGCTTTACAGCTAATTAATTTTTGATATGTTCAACATGAGTTTTTATAATTTTTGAGATATGGTTTATACCAATACCGATTTTTTTGTCTAGCAGAAAGCAACATCAGTAATCACTTTGTTCTTAGTTTTTCTAGTTCTCTATCTTTGAAAGTTTTTACTGATACCAATTGGGCATAAGATAATCAATTTAATGTTTCTAGTTGGCAATCCTATCTCTAATATTCTGAAAACCAGTCACTTGTTCATCAGTCTAACTTATGATTATGGAATTTGACAGTGAGACAACCTAGGTTACGGTGAGTATAGACATTTAATCTAAAATTCTAGTGTCTTTAGTATGTGAGGACTTTACTAGGGGTATAAGCAGTTCAATTCGGTGTGGTTTATGAGAATTTATCAAATCGAACCATAGTTGTGATTTTTCAATTATAAAAATTGAACCGAACCTAGCAAAGTACATAAACCGGGCCGAACCATGAAATGTTAACTAAAACCGAAAACACCTGAACCGAACTGGAAGATTCACAATAATCTCAAGAAAAACTCTAGAAAACAACAAGTCTTAGAGAACATCTCAGAAAGTACCAAAAATCCAGCTAAAAAATGATCGAGAAAGTCTGAAAATTCAAAATCCCTAAAATAAGGGATAAATGATTCTAATGGAAAAGAGAGGAAAACATTGAACACAAAATGCTTTGTTGTGAACTAGTACTCAAGAAATTACCACAAAGTTATGGTCCTAATAATCCATCTTTCAGCAACTTACAAGAGAACTTACATATCAAATGAAAAAAGAAAAAGAAAAAATATCCAACAAACATACTCGAAATCTACTTATCAGGAATCTCGAAATCAAACTCCAGCAATCATGATGCTGCGAATAATAAGAAAAAACAAAATAGATCATTTGGAACAAAGATCCAAGCTTGGCCAAATTATTTCAACTCTAGTAAAATGTTCAAGTTCACCCCTTTTATTCACCGATGCTAATGAAAGATGGAGGTCGCTACTTAAAAAATGCGAAGGAAATAACCCAATGTATGGATCAAAGATCTGAGTTAGAATATACCTAGCTCAGCTTCGTGGATATTATGGTTGAACCCGAGCTCTTTCCTCGCTTGCGTTAGGGAAAAAGAATAACGGTGCATGCGCGGCTAAGGAAGACGATTTTCAGGCGCGGCGCTAGGGTTCAGAGAGAGGGGGGTGAGAGTGAGAATGAGAGTGAGAGTGAGAGATAGAGATAGAGAGAGCGGCTGATGAAATCTTATTAGTGTTGGAGAAGTGAAAAGTTGGTTTATATATGCAGTTTGGTTTGGTGCGATGTAGTTTTCCTATTAAAATTATAGACCAAACCGAACAGTTAATTTTCAACAAAATGCAAACCACACTGAATCGCATTTACTACATAAACTAATTGAACTGCGTCAGTTTAATCAATTTGTACGGTTTAGCATACACGCTTAGACTCTATCAAATGACATGAGTCTTCGTTAGATAATGCATGATGATGTCATTTGGTTGGCATGTGATGTATACTATTATGTGTTGTGTTATTTTAGTAATGTTGCCACTATCCTATGTTATTTGGCTGATGGTGATGTGACATGATCATGTGACGTTTGAGAGGTGTAGATCCCTTTAGAACATGCTATGTTAGTGATTTTTTCCGATCTCTATGTTGCACAAAATCCCGTTTGTACAGCCAGAGAAGATAATGGCATGAAAACAAGAACAATAAATACAGATTTCAGGGTGCCAATGAAAATGATGCTACCGCCTACCCTAGTGAATGGTGACACCTATTTCTTTGAAAAAAAAAAACAGATGGCGCATAATTGTAGTCAAGCACGGGAAAGTTCATTATGATGGACACAGTATATAAGGGCCCAATTTCTGATTTCCACGTTCAAACATATCTTCCTCAGAAGTGATGACCTGGTGAACTGCATGCAATGTCAGCCACATATATTGATGCTGTGGATTAGAGCCTTGTAGAATCTCCTTTCCGTGGCCCCACATCTCATTTCTTTCTTTTTTTTGGGTTATCCCCACTTCTCACTTTTGGGGTGATAAAAAATATATCATTTAAAAAAATAATAATAATAAAAAATGAAAGAAAAATAAAAATTAATCACTTAAATTTTCTGAAAAAAAATCTGACACAAAAAATAATCCCTCATTCACGTGCATTAGTAGTGTTTTAAATTTTTATCCATAATATATACGGTATAAATTATATAAACTACTCAAATTTGTAGTAGTGGTATGCTTTCCGTGAATTTTTTTTCGCTTGAAAATTTATTTTTTTAAATCATATCAATGAGATATTTTTTTATATTTTTTATACCCGTAATAATTTTTTATGATTTTTTTAGAAATGACTATTTATGAACGTTATCACTTCTTTGTTGTCAAACAAATGTTTATCCCGAGTCTCTTGGATCGGGATCCTTTATCGTTGGACATCAACCAACATCGGAAAATTTTGATATGCACCGTCTATTTTAATTTAGATGGTTAAGATAAAAAAAGGCCTACCAAGCTTTAATGATAAAGGCTCCATTACTGTTTTTCTAATATCTATTAACAATTTTCCTCCATCTTTCGTTTTCCAATGTATATGAATATTTAAGAAAGAAAAATTATCACTCTTTCGTAATTAAAAAATATTTGTAGAATTTTCCAACAATAGTTATCAAGAAAACAATTATAATATATTTGACATTGAATTATTATATGAATAATTAAATGTGTAATCATTTCACTTTTCAAATATTATCATGGTAATACAAAATAAAAAAGTATCACGTAAAAACAACGTCATTATTTAGAAAATATAATTTAACATGATTAGTGAAGGTGTACGATCTACCTGACGCTTCAAGCAAGATACGACTTGAATAAAAAATAATAAATTAAGTTTTATCACGTTGATCATGCACATCTATCTATTTCATGTCGTATGATACTTGCTCCATATTTTAATCAAAGTTACAAATAATATGAAAAAGTTTAGAAGGTCATATTACGGTACAAGTCTTGTATTGTAAAAAGATTCAAATAACTCTTAAATCATTTAATGTGAGTCTATAAAAGATGATATAACAATCATTTCGATCTTCTATATGGAACTTGGCCTGTACCGTAGAATAATTTGAATTTGGAATACTTGCTATCTCATTAAAACCAATAACATAAATAAGAATGAGAATTTAGAGATGAAGCTATATTTTTCGTGAACATATGATATGAGAAAATAAATAAACGATGGAGAATCTTTGTTATTGCCCACTTCCTAGTACCTTCGATGCAGACTCTACTTTTCAAACTTTGACGCTTTTCAAAACTGATCACGTAACCTCTTTTTTTCTATCTTAAATGTCATTATCTACAAATTACAATTTAATAGCTTTAATTAATTTAATTACACAACTAGTTCATTTAGAAATTTAAACTATTCTTCACTGACCTAATTAGTTTTTGTAATTTGGATCCGGCTTTTTTAGGGAGAACTTGAGAGATTGTAATATCTTTGAATATAAAAATAACGGCTCATATCATCAAAAAATTAAGAAAAAAATCATTTTTCTTTAAATTTTTGAGTTCTTTCTTCTGGTTCTTATATATTATTATTATTAGAAATTAACAGCTCGCATGTGAAATAATGGCTAATAGGAAACGACATTCATGTGAATAAGTTTATTTCTATATTATAAATAGCTTTTTTAATCTATTAAAGTTGATGTTAGAATTCAAACTCACGAATTTAAGATATGAGTATGAGAACTTATTCACTACATTAATCTATCTTGTTCTTGTTAACCTACTAGTCCATTTACATTTTACACGTGTTCGACAAAAATAATGTTTGACTATTTTAGTAAATAATTATTTATGTACTAAATTTTTTAAGAATGATTGAATAACTTAATGAGTATAATAGCTATACGAGTAACTATTAATATAGATCATCATTTTAATCTTATTTAATTAAAATACATATTTTTGCATTTAAAACATCATGTAAATCTATTGCAAATAGTTGTTTATAAACAAATCCTAACTAAAGTAGTTGAAACTTGTACAGAAAAGAGAAATGAACTTGAAGAAGATGAATGACAGAAAACTTTCTATTCAATCGTCATACTTTTTATCGCAATCACAGTACATGTATATATCCTTAGGTTGCAGTACACAAGTAGGGGGGAGAGAGAGAATGGGGTATTAGTTAGTTACAAAAGGTTGCAATATTGTCACACAAACATTGGCTAAAGAGGAGCTCAAATATTCCTTGCTGAGTCAGTAGCAACCTGAGCTGATCTAGCAGAGAAGGGGAACTGGAGGCTGATGCAGATGGTGACTAGGCAGCTGAATCTCAATTAGGTTATTGCCTTAACATCCCCCCTCAAGCTAACCACCACATTTAGCTTGCTTTTAAGGTGAGTAAACTGTTGTTCAGTGAGGGCCTTGGTGAACAGGTCTACAACTTGATCTCGGGAAGGGACATTTATGATTTCCAACTGCTTTGCAAGAACTTTGTTTCGTACAAAGTTGTAGATACCGTATTTTATCCGGCCTAATACATGAAATATACATGTTTTATATTTTGACTCTTTTAATAATCCAAGACTATGTGTATAATTTGAAAGCTAATCCAATACTAAAATAAGAAAAGTGGTCCGAAGACTAAAAAGTAAAAATTGAAAAAAGAAGACTAAAAAGTAAAAATTGAAAAAAGAGGACTAAAAAATAAAACTTAAAAAAAAGACTAAAAGTAAAAAAAAAACAAACCCTAATTTTGCCTATAAATAGGAATGAGGTCTTCACTTAAGGGGAGGTCTTGGAGGAGAGTAAAAAAAAGGGGAAGTCATTTTTTTGAGTGAGAAAGAGAGGGGTTGGAAAGAGAGGTGATTTTAGAGAGAGGAAGAAGTTTCATACTTCTATTATCTTCATCTTCTTTCCATTTCTTCTCCTCAAGGTAGCTTATTTGTTTGGTACATTTGTTCATAGTATATTTTATTCATCTCTTTTCTTCATATGAATGTAGTTGATATCTTTTATATTTTTTTTATATACATAAGTGGATTGTTCATTCTCTATCATTTCTCCTCATTTAAATCTTAACATTTTAATCTTATGCTTTGATGTTTGTTTTTACAAATTGGATATTGAGATTGTCTTTGTCATCAACTTAATTAATGAGGATGATGATAAAGTTTTGAGGGGTGGAAAAATTAACCAAATGTGAATCAACCCTTTTAATGGGTTGAAAGTGTACATTTGATGCAAAGATCCCCTAGGATAATTTTCTCACACATAACAATGCATAAAATATAGAGTAAAATCTCTATACAAGATTATGCAAATATCTAAGTTGTGAAACTTTCAATTTTCCTACAAAGTTTTTTTTAATATTATGTTCATCATTTTATGACACTTGTTTGAACTAATTATCATCCATGATCATCCCATTTGCTATTTGATTAGCAATGACTAATGAGGGAAGGAGAGAAAAATGACAATTAGTGGACTAAGTAGTAAAAAAAAGACATATTTATGTTAAAGAAATATATTGTTTATTTTTCATCATTTTATTTACTTATTTATTTATTTAATAATATTATTATCATTACTATTATATTATATTATAATATATAATATTATAAAATAAAAAAAAATTACATATATATATATACATATATATATATATGGAAAGCAACAGAGGACTTTCCTCTGTTGCGTGTTACGCAATAGAGGAAAGTTTTCCTCTGTTGCACCATCTTTTATATTTTTTTTTTGTTTCATTTTTTTGTTTTTTTTTTTTTTTTTTTTATAATTTAGTTTTCTTTACTTTATTCTTGCATTTTTAATCTCAACATTGTATGTTTTCTATAATTTGACATCCTATTGACTTATCTCTATTCTTTTACTTCCATTTTGTTGTAATTATTAACATTAATTTCCTTTACATGTTTATTTATTTAGCATTTTGCATCATCATGCTCATAATACGATTCTTGCATTATTCATTTATCATCATGATTAATGTTTATGTATGCGTGGATTATAATTTTAATAATTAAATTTAGATTTTGTTACTTCTATTATTTAATTTTCACTAAAAAGGCCGACGATGGACTTTGAGATTTTTGGGATACCAAACTTCTCGAACTACTGAGGTGAGGAGTTATTCTTGGGATACCGAAAATAACTCTAATAATGTTTTGATTTTAAAAGATATGAGAATACGAAAAAGGTATTTTTTTTAATGGTTTTTGAGCCACCCATTAAAAAGTAATTTATTTTGTTCATTTCTATGATACAAAATTCCTCAAATGGGACATTCAAAAAATAAATCTCTTTAACCTTTGCATTAAAATAAAAAAATGGATAGCATTTGATCAAATTTGGTAACCATTTTACAATGGGTGTTGTGGGGTGCTAATACCTTCCCCACACACAAACGACTCTCGAACCAACTTTGAGTTTTCGTAGACCAAAAAAATTTTCATCTTAAAATTGGGTGACCAATCACACCCTAAAATGATTGGTGGCGACTCTAAATTTCTTTTTCCTAAAACAAAAATAAATTTTTTTAATCGCCGCTCCACGTCGCACGCACGTTGCGACAAAAGTGTTCATCTATCTCAATATGTTTAGTTCGAGCATGTGAAATAGGATATGATGCAATAGAGGCTACCCCTTCACTATCACACCAGATGACAGGAGAAGAAAATGAAGAACAATACATCTAATGTAGAAGAGACTGAATCCAAGCAATCTCGGCAGCAATGTGTGCCAATGCCCTATACTCACTTTCAGTGCTGCATCTGGCTACTACATGATATTTTTTTTACGAGCAATATACTAGGGAGGAGCCAAGAAAGATAGCATACCCACAGGTTGACTTCATGTCATCAGAACAGCTTGCCCAGTCTGCATCAGAAAAAGATAAAATGCTGAGAGATGAGGCAGGTTGGAGAAGTAACCCTTCTATAATGGTGCCTTTCAAATATCTGAGAAACATCTTGCAGGCTTGCCAATGAAGGGAAGTAGGGCAGTGCATATATTGGCTAAGTCTGTTTACAATGAAGGCAATGTCAAGTCTTGTGATGCTAGCATATTGGAGAGCCCCAATGAGACTTCTATAGTGACTGATGTCAGGAAAATGTGTGCCACCATCTTTGGTTAACTTTACTGAAGCTGTAGCTGGTGTAGGGCAAGGCTTAACAGAGTCCATGTGAAATTTGTCCAACAATTCAGTAAGGTATCGTTGCTGGGACATGTACAAACAAGAATGGGAAGAAGTGACCTTAATACCTAAGAAGTGATGCAGTAAGCCTAGATCTTTTAACGCTTCTGAGTGAAGGGCACAAATTAGATGAGCAATGTAATGAGGATCACTCCATATGATGATTATGTCATCCACATACACAAGAAAATAAACAATTCTGGTAGACTGGTGCAAAATAAACATAAAGCTATCTGATTTGACAGCTTGAAAATTTTATGAAGAAGTGTGAGTTTGAGCTTGTCATACCAAGCTCAAGGGGCCTATTTGAGCCTATAAATAACCTTGTGAAGCTTGCAAACATAATGTGGCTTTGAGGAGTTAATGAAACCATTAGGACTGCATAAAAACAGATTCAGAGATATGTCCATGCAAGAATGTATTGTTAATATCAAGTCGCCTGATTTACCATTTGTTGGTGAGAGCAATGATGAGAACAAGCCTAATGGTCACAGTCTTCACAACAGGGCTAAAAGTCTATGCAAAATCCAGTCCATGTGTCTGATGAAAATCCTTGATAACTAGTCTGGCCTTATGCCTTTGAACAATGCCATTGGGATTGAATTTGATTCTGTAGACCCATTTATTTCCAATAATGTTCATGGTCGAATGAGCTTAAGAGCTGTGAATTCATCTTACATAGCATTTTTCCAGTGAGGAAGAGCTAAAGCTTGCTTGACGGATCTGAGTTCTGAGTGTTCTAAAAGTGATAGTGTAGCAGTATAAACCTTTGGTTTTCTAATCCCTGCCTTGACTCTTGTGATCATGGGGTGAGTATTTGTGGTAGGGTTAGGAATGATAGGTTACATGATGATGATTTGTAGTGGTGGAAGCATGGTTGGGTGAGAAAACATGTAATGAAGGATTAGTAGGAACTAATGTACCTGAAGGAGAAGCTGAAGAGTTAGACCTTGTATGAGTAGCTGAACTAGGGATTGAGGTAGCTGTAGGAAGAGTTAGTGGAAGTGAAAGCACAAACCAAGATGGTAAACTAGAGATTATAGGTACAATAGCAATTGTGTGTTGCATAAACCATGCTGAAAAGAAAATAATTGTTCATCAAATATGACATTAATAGCAGTAAGCAGTTTACCAGAGGAATGAAGACAAATATAAACCTTTATGAGCTGCTAGGTAACTTAGGAAAACACACAAGGAGGGACCTGAAGTCAGCTTGTGACTATTGTAGGGTTACAAATGAGGAAAACATGCACAACCAAACACTCAAAGAAAAGAGTAGTCAGGCTTGCGGTGGAACATGGTTTGGTGAGGAGAAAAATGATTCAGGGTGGCAGTGGACAGCCTGTTGATAAGAAATGTTACTGTACCAAAAGCAAACCACCGATATTTAAGAGGCATAGATGATTGAGCAAGGAGTGCGAGCCTTAATTCGACAATGTCTATGTACTTTCTTTCAGCCTTACCATGTTGGTGATGGATGTGAGGACATGGATGCCTAAAGAGTATGCCTTGAATTTGAAGAAGTTAAGTAAAGAACCTATACTCGCCTCTCCAATCTGTTTGTACAGATTTAATAGGAATCCCAAATTGCTTCTCAGCATAAGTTTTAAAATGAATAAAGGTCTGAAAGGCTTCAGATTTGAGTTTGAGAGGATAAAATGTAATACCAAAAGCCATTGGAAGTTACTAAAGTCGGACCCCAAAGATCAGAATGTATTAATTCTAGAGGCTATGTGGTAACAGTTTTGGATAGATAGTAGGTTAATTAATGACTTTTTCCAAGCTGGCAAGCTTGACAAACATATTCTATCATATGTTTAGAGGGTAAGTGCATGTTAAGTTGAGTTAGAACTTGATTTGTGATTTTTGTGGAAGGGTGACCTAGTTTGAGATGCCATAAATTATAGAGATTAGGTGAGACAGTAAAAATAACAGCAGAAGCAATATGAGGAATAAGAACACTTTTATTAATAGAATGCATCTTGTTTGATACATTTTCATATGCCAAAGATGGCTTGGAGAAACTTAAAGATGTACAAACATTATTGCTTTTGGAATTTAAAGAACAAAAACCAGAAACATTAGTATTTGGATGCATGTAATCATTAAACAAGTAAAGAGGTTGCTTCAATCCTGGTGCAAACAACTCATACAAGCCATGATCCTAGATCCTTCACATAGAAAAAATTGGAGTTAAATTACACATACATTGGATTATCAGAAGCGGGTTTGGAAACACTGATTAAAATTTTGGTAATTTTTGGTACTCTAAGCATATGATTTAAGTTAAGGGAGTACAAGGGTGAAGGAAGATAGCTATTACCAATATGAGTGACATGTAGTTTATTACCATTTCAAACAGTTAGCTTGTCACTGCCTTGATATTCATTTGCTAGGCAAAGATTTTACAAGTCTGCTGTAACATGGTGAGTGGCAACACTGTCAGCATACCAGGTATTTTCTGAACCATACTCTGAACTTGCTGTATAAGCAGAGGGATTGAAGCTTGTGTGAAAGGGTGGGATGGTCTGAGGGTTTGGAAACTACCTAAAGGTGAGATGAGCCTGAGGGACAACTTGATAGTTTTTATCAAATCTAAACCAGCAAGTGGCTGCAGTGTGTCGAGTTTTGTTACAGACTTGGCAAGTCACTCTTCCTCATTGTCTACCACCGCGACCACCTCTTCTACCTCATCTGAAGCTAGACTGACCTCTACCTCCATTTCTATTATTTTGATTTGAAGGATTGTAGTCCCACTGTTGCTATTGACTGTAGGTGAACTTCTTATTAAAGCTTGGAGTGTTTTGAACCAGATTTGCACAAGCTTTCAATGTAGCTTCTCTTTCAACATTTAACTTTTCTAGATAGATTCATGAATGGGGAGTAGAGATTGAACTTCATCAATGATGAGGTTATCATTCCTTCAAATAACGTTGACCACTATAGGGTCAAATTCAACTCGTAAACCATTAAGAATGTGCAGTATGAGGTCTTGTTCACTTATAGCATTACCTGCTGCTAGGAGTCGATCTCTAATAGTCCTCACGACATCAATGTATTCCAGAACACTTCTGTAATCTTTCTTGGTGATGTACAAAGAGTTTTTTAGGCTTAATAATTTTGCCTTTGACCTGCTTGCATATGTTCTTTCCAAAGCAAGCCAAAGTCCTCTTGATGTTTCATACTGCAATATTGAACCAATAACTCTATCACTCATTGTTGATCTTAGCCAACTAAGTAATAATTGGTCACTTCTAACCCACTGCACACATTCTGGGTTGAGAGATCCATCAGTTAGATTTTCAGTTGGTTTTTCCTGTGAGTTGAGTATGAACTCACTCAGACCATGCCCGATTATTATAGGTACGACTTGAGCTTTCTATAGGATGCGATTGTCTCTGTCAAGCTTGATGGATATAGTTGAACGAAGAGTATTAGAGAAGGGGTTTAGGTCTGCAACATTCTTGACTGAGTTTCTAGAATTTCCCTCTTTTGAGTAACTGAATCAAAGGAGGCCATCGTAGGCTTTGATACCAAGTTGAAACTTTTACAGAAAAGAGAAATGAATTTGAAGAAGATGAATGATAGAAAACTTTCTATTCAATTGTCATACTTTTTATCGCAATCACAGTACATGTATATATCCTTAGGTTGCAGTACACATGTAAGAGAGAGAGAAGGGAATATTAGTTAGTTACAAAAAGTTGCAGTGTTGTCACACAAACACTGGCTAAGGAAGAGCTAAAAAATTCCTTGCTGAGTCAGTAACAACCTGAGCTGATCTGGCAGAGAAGATGAGCTGGAGCGTGATATAGATGGTGACTAGGCAGCTCAACCTCAATTAGGTTATTGCCTTAACAAAAGTTAAAAAAAGAACCCTTGTTAAGTTAAAAAATTGATACATATTATGATGTTAACTTGTAAAATTAAGTATTAGTAGCAGGATCTATATAATAGAAATGCATTGCTTACTATGATTGTGTTTAAATCTTTAATGTAAGAACTATCATGTGAATTTTGTAAAAATAAAAGGAGTTGCCAAGTGAACATATGCTACGTTTCATAAGTCACTTATTAGAATCTCTTTTGATCTGATAGATCTGGATCAAATATTTTTTAAATGGACGGTCTATATTCAACATAATCGTCTCTCGTTCTATTAAACTAAAGTCGATCTTGATTCAAAATTTATGTGAGTCGATACATAATACCAACCCAATACTGAAACCCATGAATATTAATAAGAAGGAATTCACAACAGTTCATGTACTGTAATAATGACTATTTTTATATATATATTTGAATGTAAAAAGAATAATTCTAGAGTGATCAAATAATTGATCAAGTTTTAAGTGACCAAATGATGTGAGTTGATGTTTGATGATTCATTAAAATGATTTGATAAAATAACTTATAAATGATTACCACATCATTTGATCAATTAAAATTATACTTTATCGACATAAAACCACTCATGTAAAAATATGCACATACTTTACTTCTAAATGAATACAGGCAATGTATCGTAGAGGCCTGTAGCCTAGAATTACTCCACCAATAGTAACTTCATGGCTAATTGTGAGCCAACAATCACATAAATGAGCAAAACATGCACTCACGTGAGCTGCACGATGATATGTAATAGATAAGAATAAATTTCCTAAAAAAAGAAAAAGAAACCCTTCTAGTCTCTTCCTTGCAACGGTAATTAATTTATCCAATCCCATTTCCAGAACATTCACTTAACTACCCTATCTACCGTCAGATTATTTCCTGGACACGTGTAAACCCCACACCTCAAGATCATCCCGATTTGTATGAAGTCCAACACCACAGAACGCTTATATATAACACTCCTCGTCTTCTTCCCCATAACCACCCAAGTCACAATTCTCATTTCTCCATAGCAGCGTCGTCAAGTCCTCTCTCTCTCTCTCTCTCTCTCTCTCTCTCTCTCTCTCTCTCTCTCTCTCTCTCTCTCTAATCCATTCCTCGTGATAATCAGCTGACATTCATCTTGCAAAAATGGCTCCCGAGCTTGTCCCTGCCGTCGTGAAATCAGTCGGGTTTATCAAACCGGCCAGTGTGCCAAGTCGGGCGTACGTGACGTTCTTAGCTGGCAACGGCGATTACGTCAAAGGTGTTGTTGGATTGGCCAAAGGGTTGAGGAAGGTTAAGACCGCGTACCCTTTAGTGGTGGCGGTATTGCCTGACGTGCCGGAAGAGCACCGTCGGATCTTAGAATCGCAGGGCTGCATAGTCCGAGAGATCGAACCGGTTTACCCGCCTGAGAACCAGACCCAGTTTGCTATGGCGTATTATGTTATTAACTATTCTAAGCTCCGTATTTGGGAGGTAATAAATATGTTATTATATCATTCTGTCTCTCCCTGTCTTACACGTGGCTATTCTCTACGATCCAACATGCCGTCACCAACTCCAATTTAATAACTTTTTTTCATAAAATTACTTTCCCAAAACAACCCAATTTATCATTCATTTTAAATTTTAGTGAATGTTATTTGAGATCGAATATGTTATCAAGTGCTACGCCACTGTATAACATTATTTTTCATTATTTGTACGTTGATCAGTTCGTAGAGTACAGTAAGATGGTGTACTTGGACGGAGATATTCAAGTGTACGACAACATAGACCACCTATTTGATCTACCTGACGGCTACTTTTACGCCGTGATGGACTGCTTCTGCGAGAAAACATGGAGTCATACCCCGCAATACAAGATAGGTTACTGTCAACAGTGTCCTGAGAAGGTGAACTGGCCTGCCGCCGAGTTGGGTCAGCCACCGGCACTTTACTTCAACGCTGGCATGTTTGTGTTTGAGCCTTGTCTTCCTGCTTACCATGACCTCTTGCACACCCTCAAAATCACTCCTCCTACCCCTTTTGCCGAGCAGGTAATCTATTTAGTCGAATCACTTTGAAATTACCCCGATTGAAATGAAACTCGTTTTATGTCATTCGGGTTTGCATGATTTGTAGCAAGAATAATGGATTTCGTTTATTTTGGGTGGCAGGACTTTTTAAATATGTTCTTTAGGGACATATACAAACCAATTCCATTGGTATACAATCTAGTGCTGGCCATGTTATGGCGTCACCCAGAAAATGTCGACCTCGACGAAGTGAAAGTTGTTCATTATTGTGCAGCGGTAAGTAAATTCAACCTTCTTAATCTCGTTCTACAACGAAAAGGAAATACAGAGATTAATGTTATAGTTAATCTGTTTAAATGGAAAACAGGGGTCAAAGCCATGGAGGTATACAGGGAGGGAGGAGAATATGCAGAGAGAGGACATAAAACTGTTAGTGAAGAAATGGTGGGATATTTACAACGATGAGTCGTTGGATTACAGGAAGCCAACTATTACAGATCAGGGCGAAGCAGAGCCTGTTAATATGCAGCCATTTATTACTGCTTTATCTGCAGCTGGTGCTGTTCAATATATTACTGCCCCTTCTGCTGCCTAATTGTCGTTCTACTATAAATAGCTAAAATTAATTCTTTTCTCTTTCTTCCCCCCTAATGAGTAATGAGACGGATATGGGTTGGAGTCAATTAAATATGGGTATATTTTTTTCACCTTGTGCCTATTTTTGGGATCAATGTCAAAGTGTATTGTTAGACGTTTAGGGAGTGTGTTTAATAGTGTAATTAGCTATGGTTTAGAGTCTTGTCTTTGATGGTGTTTGCTCAAATTGAATTATTCCAGTTGTCTTTGAGCAATGTTATGAGTGAGTGAAGATGAAATGAAAATATCTGAAGTAACTTGACATACAAAATTTACATGTGTTTTGGAAGGGTTTAGTATTATGGTGATCGTATAATTAAATTTGTCTGCGAAGTCACCCGACTGTACAATTTACTTATGGAGTTGACAGTATCAGTTAGCACTTTAGCCAACATTTGACTAAAATAATAGAATAACTAAAATTCAGGGCCAGAATGTAAAAGAAACTATACTCATAAGGACACAAATGTAGTTTAACTTATTCCTTTCTTCTTGCAATGCCTACTCTATCTTTTCTTCTTTAACGAAAAAAATTCAATTACACATATAGATGAATGAATTTGATCAAATGATATATTAATTATTTATATATAATTGATTTGTCATTTTATTTTAATTGAATTGAATTATAAAATATTAATTCATATACGTCAATAATTTAGTTAGGTGGTGTAGAATATTTAAAAAAAATATCATAATGAAATTGTTTCAATCTTGTTAATTTATTTTCTTTTATTGTGAGGAGTTTCTAATCATTTACAAAAAAAAAAAAGTTTTGCATCCAAGATTGTAGAGTACTTAATCATGGGGTTAACACAGTAGACAAGAATCATATGATCCAGTAGGTTGTTCGATAAGAAAGTTCAGGATTCCTTCATCACATCATATTTGGGCAAATTGGAGTAATTTTTATTCGATCAGATCCGTTCAATAGAAAATGTAGGCCATGTCATTGACTTCAAAAATGACAGTTTTTAAAAAAAAATTCTTTTAATTTTCATGCTCAACCAATTTGCATTATCGGTTTTTTATTGTGTAAATTAACAAATTGATCATTGTAATTTACATTTTTTTATTTGGGTATAACAGTTTAAAAAATTTCAATTTGATTATCCTAGTTATTTAATATTTCAATGTAGTCATTATGTATTTTGTTTTAACTAAGTTTGACGGAGACTCTGATATGATGTATTAAGTGATAATTTAGCACGCATGAGATATATAAATATGTAATTATCCACAAAATTCATTTATCTCTCCTCTAACTAGGGGTGAATATTTTTGTATCGAATTGACCGAATCAAACCGAACTAAAAAATGATGGTTCGGTCAGTTTTTTTATACATTTGCTTCGGGAAAATTAGAAACTGAAGTTTCGGTTCAGTTTAAAATTTCAATAGTTTTCGAGCCGAATTGAAGCGAGCAAAATTTTAAATTCCCATTAATTTTTTATTTTATATATATAATCTCATATCAAATCGAACCGAAGTGAAAGTAGAATTGTGATATTTATTATTTTTTCAATAGTTTATCTGAAAATTATTTTAAAGAAAAATATTTTTAATTAATAATAATGAATTGAAGAACCAAATCGAATCAAATCAAAACTTACGGTTCGGTTCGGTTCTCTTGTCATGAACGGTTCAATATTATTGTCGAGCTGAATTTTTGATTCGATTCGATTTTTCGCTAAAAAATAGATCGAACCGAAGTGTAAACACACTTACCTCCAACTCACGTATTTTACATATTTATATTTACTTTATTAAAATGCATTTTTTACTTTTACTTTTAAATCTTTTTCCCTCCCGCTCCGGTAAAAAATCAAATTCTCTCCCTTATACGACGTCATTGTGATTTGATACAATTAGGTTTTTTTGGCACTACTCCATTCTCCTCCCCTCGACGCCACATTGTGTCTTCCATCTCTGTCGCTTCTTTTTCATCTTTGTCACAGTGCCAGTGATCCATCTATCTCGTCTCCATATCTCAAGCCCTATTTGGGCCCTCCCAAACTCAATTCCTCTCTCACAATTCTATTTTATCTCTATGGAGTTTTATATCCTGTTGAACTAGCGTCACTAACCCCTTAGGTCATTTTCTTTTTCTCGTTGTTGGTTTTCTATATTTACGTTTGATTTTTGTCTAACTCGTTCATTATTATTGAACTTTTCAGCGAAGAATATTTATATAACATGACTACCGTAGAATCAACTGAACAAAAACAATCATTCTTAAATATCAGTTTCATTTTTTTGTAATCCACTTCATAATTCGGTTCAATTAGTTTTTAGTCGAATTGAACATGAAGACCTAACCCTATGGGTTGGCCTAGTGTTGGGTGGGTAATAAGATTTTTGATGCATAAAGTCTTAGGTTCGAAACTCTATCTAAACGGTAATTCTTCATGTCAATGTTATAATCTTAGAGTTTTGCTGGTGATGTACTTAATAGGAAACTTTTGAACGGGCCTTGACACCTCTGTGATTAATGAGAGGCCCGCTCCGAATACTCAATGCTAACAAAGAACGTGTCCTCTACCTTTACACCTTGATAAGAGTCTAAAAAGCCTTGACAGGCTTTCGAGGGGTCTAACTGGAAATTTTTCATAAACCCCGCCTCCATAGACCTGCTAAACGTGAAGAACGAGCTCTCTGGTTATTTGGCGTAATTCCCATCTGGGTTAGTTAAATTTCACATTTTTATCACCTAAACTCAACCGAAGTGCATAGAGAAAATCTAAAATAGGGAAGATGAAGATGATTCTGAAGCATACCTCATCTCAATCGCCGTTAAGGTACGTTCCTGCAATCCCACATTCACTATTGTCTCGCCTATTTTCATCTCAAAGTGAAAATCCTTCTTTAAGTAACGACGTCGAGACTATTTTCCGCATAATCAGTAGCTCCACCTCTTCAAAAAACTTGAAGGAATCGTTGAAATCAAGTGGAGTCTTCCTCTCCAACGATTTGATTGATAAGGTCCTCAAGAGGGTCCGTTTCAGTCACGGAAACCCATTACAAGCCTTAGAATTCTATAATTATACTGGCAAACGAAGAGGATTTTACCATACTTCAGATTCTTTAGATAGTATCCTTTATATCTTAGGAAGAAGCCGAATGTTCGACAGAAGTTGGGATATTTTGTATGAAATGAGGATAAAAGATCGATCATTAATAACCCCGCGTACTGTTATGGTTGTGTTAGCTAGAATTGCCAAAGTTTGTTCTGTGAGATTGACTGTTGAATCTTTTAGAAAGTTCAAGAAGCTTGTTCCTGAATTTGATGCAACTTGTTTCAATGCCTTGTTGAGAACTCTGTGCCAGGAGAAGAGTATGGTGGATGCTAGGAATGTGTATCATAGTTTGAAGAAAGATTTTAAGCCGAATTTGCAGACTTTTAACATATTGTTGTCGGGGTGGAAGTCCTCAGAGGAAGCTGAGGGATTCTTCGAGGAGATGAAGGAAATGGGGGTGAGACCTGATATCGTTTCATATAATTGTTTGGTTGATGTTTACTGTAAGGGTAGAGAGATGGACAAGGCATACAAAGTGGTCGAGAAGATGCGAGATGAGGGCATATCGGCTGATGTGATTACTTATACTAGTATTATTGGAGGATTGGGGTTAATAGGTCAGCCAGACAAAGCGAAAGACGTTTTGAAGGAAATGAAGGAGTATGGTTGTTACCCGGATGTTGCAGCATATAATGCTGTTATAAGGAACTTTTGCATTGCGAAAAGGCTCGGTGAAGCTTACAAGTTGATGGATGAGATGGTGAATAAGGGTTTGAGTCCTAACGCGACTACTTACAATTTGTTCTTTCGGGTTTTCTTCTGGTCAAATGATTTACAAAGTTCGTGCCAATTGTATTGTAGGATGATGGATACTGGGTGTCTACCAAATACACAATCTTGTATGTTCCTCGTGAGGTTGTTTAGGAGGCAGGAAAAGGTTGAGATGGCTCTCAAGCTGTGGAATGACATGGTGGAGAGGGGTTTTGGGTCTTATATATTGGTGTCCGATGTATTGTTCGATCTACTATGCGATTTAGGAAAATTGGTGGAAGCAGAGAAATGTTTCTTGCAGATGGTAGAAAAGGGGCATAAGCCAAGTAGTGTTTCGTTTAAGAGGATCAAGGTGCTCATGGAACTGGCAAATAAGCATGAGGCTCTACAAAACTTGTCAAAGAAAATGGCCATTTTCGGGCCTCCAATCAGTGTAGCTGAAAATATGGACATCCTCACAAACATGTCACGTTTAGATTCATTGCTAGGTTAAAAGCATGAAGCTCTTCGGACCTTGTCAAAGAATACATCAATTTTCCGGCTGGGAATCTTGTCCGATGAATGTTACATCCAACTTGATCTCGATATAAGAAAAATGTTTTTCCTTCTCCATAGAAAGATGAAATCAATACAGTGACAATGTTTGAGAATGGTTTTCGGATTTGGGGCAGACATGTCATTTAAATCAAATGGGCACTAAATTTGGCAGAAAAGGTTGTAATTGACTCAGAATTTATTGCCTCTTTCAAACCAGAGTCTCTCTGTTTTATTTGCTCGTTGTTTGGAACGAATGTGCAGAGTGCGTAAAAACAGTAAGGAGAAATATGTTGATATGCATTCTATATCTACATGACATGGGCTTCTTTCTCTTCTTTCATGAAGAAGACAGCTACTTGTAGTCATCTAGAAGACAGCTACTTGTCATCTTTCTGTTGCTCATGGGAAAATGTCTGCTTGTCTTCCCGAGGGACCATCATACATCTTATCAGAAAGTGTCGTCATTAATCTCAAATGAACAGTCAACTGGATGCGGTTCCGGTTTGATCTTCAGCCTTTGGAGTGGTAAATTTATGCCTTAGTTTTGTCATCTCTTCCCACAAGGACTTTGATTGGGTTTGACATTGGGTAAGCTCAACAAAATTTTGACCGCAAAGTTATTCCACGAAAGAAGGGTATGCACTCTTCTAAGATGTTACTGTTATTTTTGTATCATAAGATGTGACTTCAATTAAAAAGGTCAGGTTATGAATGTATAGTTAGACTGAATATCAGGCGTTTAAGAAAAAATCTTGAGCTATTTTGTTCTTGCAAACTTGTATTAAGGATGCAGCTGTAATTATAAATGAACTGAACTGAGCGACTGTATGGTTTGGTTCGGCTTGGTTGACGTTCATGCAACGGTTTTGAGTTGGTTCATTATTTAAGGAAACCAATACACTAGCTTTCACCTTGGTAACAATTCTAAAGTTTAGTTTTCTTCTTGAAACAGAGATGCTACTTGTCAGTAGATCTCTTCCTAATGGGTCGAGGAACTTACACAAGCACCTACTCATAGAGTGAGAGAGAGAGAGAGAGAGAGAGAGAGAGAGAGAGAGAGAGTTCTAAGCATTATTGTTCTATGGTTTGTAAAGAAAAGATTCAATAACAAATCTCACAAAAAGGGGGAAGGTTACACCAAAGCTATTGATTTAAATCGCAAGTTAAAAGAAAAAGATACTTGTTATCTTCGGACTAGAAAGTAACATGGGGGTATGGTTGCACGGCAGCAGCCATGGACATGTAAACAGTTTAGCAGAAAGAATCCACTGCACCAGTGATCAACGTAAAATTTGCATTCCGACAAGGTATTGCAGCCCAAAACTCAAATCAATCTATGCCTGCAATCATATAAATGATGTCAGTATGGTTACTTTTATTTGCAACATGGTGCGAGAGAGCACAATTACTCCAATGACTTAAAATGAATTCACCTTGCTTGCGATGTTGTTTGAGAGCCAATCAAGTCCTTCATACAACCCTTCACCAGATGTTGCACATGTGCTCTGGATGTACCTGTAACAGAGTTACCCTCATTTTAGAGAGAGAGAGAGAGAGAGAGAGAGAGAGAGAGAGAGAGAGAGAGAGAGAGAGATTCTCTAGCTTACCAGTGACGCTGACGAAGGGAGTGTAGACCAAGCTTATCGGTTATCTCTGCCGCATTCATGGCATTGGGAAGATCTTGCTTGTTTGCAAATACTAACAAAACTGCATCCCTTAACTCATCCTGCCATGGAACGAACATACAACCATGAAGAAAACTTTACAGCAGACAATTTTTTTCAAGTCTACATATTTCATCCTTCTTTCTAGTGCAACATCAAAGCTTCTGCATACCTCATTCAACATTCTGTGCAGCTCATCCCTAGCTTCAACAACACGATCACGGTCATTGCTATCAACCACAAAGATTAGTCCTTGTGTGTTCTGGAAGTAATGTCTCCACAGTGGTCGGATCTGGAACGGCAATATAAACAAGTTAATCATGTGGACAAAACGAAAAGAATTAAATAAGTTGATCTGAAAATATTATACATTACATCCATGTCGCAGTATACAAATGTTCAATAAAACCTCTAGCAAGAGTCAAATATATAAATGCTCAGCCAACTTAGCCTGAAACGACTTTATACTCTGAATTTCATTAGCATTAGATGACAAAAGTACAATCCTCATTATTCTCATACATTTTTTTTTGGGTAAGTATCATTATTCTGATACATTTATATACTAAAATATTCAAATATATATTTTTCAGATAATTTTAAATGGCTATACTACTAGAACACAAGTGAATAGGGACATGGAAAGATATGAATGCGTGTGCATTAATCTGCCATGAAAAAGCTTCTCAATAGCACACATAATTATTGCATGATGTCAGAGACTCGGAAATTAATCTATCACATGCTAAATGCCAGTTAAGAATGCTAAACTATTTCGAGCACCTAAGAAAACCAGAAAAAAATATATGCCTCGTCATCAAACTTGATTCATACATGCTCCTTTTATTTTATGGGCTAACACAAAATTATTTTGCTGTGAGTATAGAATTCCATCCAGATCACAATCTGAAGCTGCATACCTTGTCTTGGCCCCCAACATCCCAGACGGTAAAGCTGATGTTTTTATATTCAACGGTCTCAACATTGAAACCTACCAAATTTAGCAGCCAGTATATTATAATTGCAAAAGAAATACATTTTTTTTCTTTTGTTGGCAGCCGGAAGAGGGGGGGGGGGGGG